>PVJC01001281.1:0-90998 GCA_004026665.1 Murina feae
GCTGGATGCCTTCTCAGGTGGGAGGCTCCCAAGATGGCGGAGGCCGCAGCCCTGGAGAAGCCTCACACCAGGGCTGCGGCCTCCGCCATCTTGGCTGGGCTAATTTGCATACAGCCGCTCTGATTGGCTGGTGGGCGTGGCTTACCCTGTCTCGGAGAAACGGTTAATTTTAATATTTCGCTTTTATTAGTATAGATAGGGTCAATTACAAATAACAGAAAATTCATAGCTAACTACTGTAAACAACAGAGAATTTGTCAGCTCACACAAATAAAATGTGCCAAAGTGAGGCAAGCTTCTGGGTTCATTTCATTCAGAAGTTCTCAATCTTTTGTTGTTGTTGTTGTTGTAAAATATACATAACATGACATTTACCATTTTAACAATTTTTAAATGTGTAGTTCAGCAGCATTAAGTACATTCACAATCCTGTGCAACCATCACCACTGCCCATCTCCAGACATTTTTCATCTTCTCATAGTGAAACTATGTACCTGTGAAACAATAACTCCTTGTTTCCCCTTTTCCTCCGATCCTGGTAATTACTATATTATATTTGTTTATATAAACTGGAGTGTGAACGGTTATTTTTAATGTATGAAATTTGCCAACCACAAAGCTAATACTCAGCTAATAGGGGTGGAAATGGTGTCTGCACAAGAGCAGTCATAAACTAAGACTCTCAGCCTGAGGCTAGTGAGACAACTTGGGAAGAAACTAAAGGACCAGAGCTAAACACCAAGTACAAAGATAAATGGTCCAACATGGGAAGGAGATGCACCTATGAAGTGTTTCCTGCCAATCTGTCATGAAATCAGAAGCCATGACTGTGTCTACACTTTGTGTCTCCAGTTGACTCTCACCTCCATGGCTGTGAAAGTCTTCCAAATGGCCATCTCACCACCAGCTCATCCTCTCCAATCCATCCCCCAAATGGCCATCTCACCACCAGACTCATCCTCTCCAATCCATCCCCCAAATGGCCATCTCACCACCAGACTCATCCTCTCCAATCTATCCCCCAAATGGCCAGCACTGTATTTTTTCTAAAGCATCAATGTTTCATTCCTGCTTCAAATTCCTCAACAGTGAGCAGAGAATTTCCAAGAGGAAACTCAAGGCTCCCCTGGCCTAGAAGTGAGCTAGGAAACAGACACTGGTCCCAGTGGTAACTATGGAAACCTGGTGATGATTAAAGTTAGAACAAGCTGAAAGGTGTAATGAGAATGCACGCCTGCACTATAATACCTGCGTGGAGCTTGGCACCCTGAGATCCTCCCGCAAAGGTTTTGAACTCTAACCTCACCAACAGAGGTGAGTGTGATGCAGAAGGTGCCCAGGAGGAGCAAAAGAAATGCGTGTTCTCAAAGGTCATGGTCTTCAGGAGAAAACCACTTGGTGGTTTGAGTTCAAGTTGCACAAAATGCACTAGAACTATGAGACACCCCAGGTACATCTCACACTGTGCAAGGAACAGTGAATCATACATGAGGGGAAATCAGAGCCTTGGAGTCTCTGCTTCCAATTAAAGAGCAGCACAATTGCGTAATTTAGAAATTGAGGAGCAGTGATTTCATTAAAGATTTTAACAACTTGGTTTAAAAAAAAAAACAAAACGTTTTCTTGAATATAAATTTGGAACTAGATGGAAAGAATTTGTTTTTACCATGTTGGACCTAAATTGGCCAAAGTTTAAAACTTAAAATAAAGAATAAAGCAGGAAGAAGATTGTGGTTTCAATTATATTTTTAGAAATAAAATAACTCATTTTATTTTTAAAAGAGTGTGGTTTTAATTTTAGTTTTTAATTGAATCTTGTCTCAAAATAGATGAACATTAAAACATGAACCATGCCCACCTATTCATATTGAGCTAGTATGTATAAATTATCAAGATTTCTTTATCAGTGAGTGATTATAGATAGAAATATAACATAAAACAATATTTTAAATCCAGAGATTATGTTTAAAGTGTTTTTTAAAAAACAAATACTTTATCATGTATAAATGAGTAATATTCACCCCGTTTACTGAAATATCACAAGTGCTTAGAGAGAGATTTGAAACTATTTGTTTTATAGATGTTCAGAGTGTGACAAGCTGACATGTTTAAAAGAACCAATTTTTTTCCTGTGAAATAGTTTAGTTAAATGTTCTCCCAACTATTCAAACTCAGTTTACCTCAATGGGAAGAATAATCCAATTGATTTTTTCCCCTCCGTTTCCTCATTGTGTTTTTCCAGCATATTCTTTCTTATGTCCACATACTAGATAACATTTCAGTTTACTAATAAAGAAAATGCTATAAATGTAAGAGCTGTTCAAAGATGAAGAGAGATGCCTGGAAAGGCAGTAAGCTCCTTGTTGAACTAAATATTAAAATAGGGATTCATTAGCAGAGAATTTAAGCTTTAGGTGTGGGAAGCCGCCTATTGTCTTCACTAGCAGAGAGGTGTGGACAAGGAACCCGGAAAGCTGATGACCTTTGAGGCCCTGGCAGGGTTCAGAGCTGTGCACCCACTGTTTAGTTGAGACAATGGTAGCTAAAGCAACTTCTCCGCCAGATAGTCATGTAAATCCTTATTGATAAGATAGTCTGTGTGTTACTGGCCTTGCCTAAGGGCTATAGGTGTTTCCCAAACTCAATAAAAAGGGATAAGCAAGGTCAGAGCAGTGGTTGTCCTCCACCTAGAGGTGGACTTCCGCCTGGCCCCCATTTCCCAAATTAATTCTTTCTAGTCTCTCTCTTCATTTTGTGTGTGGCCTTCTCCAGAACTCAAACCCTGAACAGGTACCCTTGAACCACTAGCGACGTGAAAGGGGCTACCACAATTAGATGAGTGCTTAATCCAGGTGAATGTTTTGCCTTGAAAATCCTAGGAGTCTATGGTTTCTATAATTACTATGCATGAGTTCATGCAATAAATTTTTACTCCTTTTGAGCAAAGAAAAATTTACATGAAAAACCAGAGACGTCAGAGTTGTCATATAATGGTACAACATAGGAATCACATGTGATTATAACACAAAAATAGTGGAGTTGTCCACTAGCAATGTTGATTCCCAAACATTCTTCTCTGTATAGCAACTTTGCCCATCAATTAGTTCCTTTAGCAAGAAATGGTGAATATTGAAATTACATGCAAAGATATTAAAAAATAAGCTGTCAATGAGAAGGCTAAAAAGGACTAATTCAAAGGTAGCCCTGATTTTCTGGGGGAGTGACCTTCAGCTGAGGCATTGCCTCCTTCACCAAAACTGGATTAGCAAAACAAGCCAGGAGCATTGCCCTGAGGGAAGGGTGGATTGTTAAGCTGGTGTGGAATCCTTGGAACACCTGGGGGAAGGGAAGTTGGGAGTTGCAATTCCTCCAGGACCTGTAGGGAGGAAACATATTTGCAATACAATGAACTCGGGAAGCATATATAAGGCAAGGTTCCCTCCTGTTTCGCTGCTCGGATTTGGAACATTTCCAGAGACCACATGTGATTAAAACTGTGATTTCTTCACTCCTCCAAAGCATCACTTAGTTTTTTTGGTCTTTCTGCAACAACAGAAGAGAAGGTGAACAAAAATGAAAAAATGATGGGTACTTCAAATGAAATTATGTGGATATCAATAGTTTAAGATAAGTCTCTCAGAAAATCAATTAAGCCATTGAAAATCCATTGAATAGGCTTAAAAATGTGATCCTGATTGGGACTGTGCTGTAAAAATACAACTGTGAAGTGATGGATACTAGATCATGTTATGCAATTTTGTTGGGATTTGTTGGAAAAATTTAATTACTTCTCAAATCAACAGCTGACTCTCATCATTCTAGGAATTTAGTGTAGATTTGTCATTACAAGTAAATTTGTCATTTAAAATAAAATAAACTTCACATTTTTCTCTTAGATTTCAAAATAATGTTGCAAACAAAATTTAAAAGATTTTTGTGACATTTAGTACCTGTTGAAATAGATTAATTTTGGTGCCTTCTCTCAGGATTAAATTTTTATTGAATACCAAAAACCTTCAAGGGGAGCTCCTTAAAACAATCTGAAAAGAGACATCTAATCTAATAAAAGAATAATATTAAAATTGACCATTCCTATGGGATTCCTAAGCCATGCCCACCAGCCAATCAGAGTGGCTGTATGCAAATTAACCTAGCCAAGATGGAGGCCGGCAGTCACGGAGCTGGAGTAAGCAGGAGGCTTCTGTTGCACCAGGAGTAAACTGTCTGACAGCCGGCTGGGCTTCTCTCAACTCAGGCAACATATTTGCAACATTGTTTCAATTATAGAAGCCTCTGAGCTGAAGCAAATAGTAGGCTTCTGTTACACCAGCTATGGAGGAAACTTAGTTAGAGGCTCTAACTAAGGTAACATTCTTTCAATTATAGAAGTCACAGAGCTGAAGCAAACAGGAGGTTTCATTACCTGTCTAGGCCTCAGCTTAAAGGAACAGTGTATCAATTATGGAAGATAAATAAACCCCAGAAACCTGCTTCCAGCCAGCCTTGCTGGGACATTGGGTCAATGGAAGCTGTGAGCAGCCTGAAAGCCTGAAAATGCCCCTCAGCCCATCAGCCACGCTGGCCACACCCCAATGGTGTGAGGGACTCCACTGGGGGGCTTGGCCAGCCTGCAAACAGCCATCAGCCCCTCACCCAGGCTGGCCAGGTACCCTAGTAGGGACCCAAAACCTGAAGGAACTGTGGGCAGCTTGAAAATGCCCCTCAGCTCCTCACCCAGGCTGCCCAGGTACCCCAGTAGGGACCCAAAACCTGAAGGGACTGTGGGCAGCCTGAAAACGGCCCTCAGCCCGTCACCCAGGCTGGTCACACCCCAATGGGGTGAGGGTCCACACTGGGGGGCTTGGCCAGCCTGCAAACAGCCATCAGCCCCTCACCCAGGCTGACCAGGCATGCCAGCAAGTGGATATCCCCAGAAGGATCCCAGACTGTGAGAGGGCACAGGCTGGGCTGAGGGACCTCCCAAGTGCACAAATAATTTTTGTGCACTGGGCCCTTAGTGTAAAATAAGATGCATTGTATCAATAATTTTAAAAAATTAATCTTTTCCACCCTACGCAAATCAGTAGCAAAAACAACAGATGTATGTCTACCTCAAAGGGAAAAGTCTAAACCTATTGTGTCAAGAAGCATCTTCAGAAATCTAAGATAATTTCATTAATTAATTATACTAAAAACAGTATATAAGAAGGTGGGAAGCATCTCCTGGGATGTCAGTCACTGAAAGCAATTAAGGGTGCCCATGGATCATAGTTTTAGGTGATTCAATAGACCTTGACTCAGGTATCTATTCCTGAACTAGATCTGTCCCATCTCTGCCTATAACTTCTATTTTATGAACCTTGGGCCTCTTGACTACCTCTAGTGTTTAAGGTCCAGCACATCAGGCTGAGTGTCTATTGGAGTACATTGCTATTCCTATCATCCTCACAGGTATCACCGAAGATTTTTTTTTTTTTTCATTTTCAGAGCTTCTCATTTTATTTTTTTTATTATTATTTAGAATATTAAAAAGAGTAGTACATATGTCTCTTTTTCCCCCGTCCTCCCTTACCCCCCAGTGTCTTGTGTCCATTGGTTATGCTTATATGGATGCATAAAAATCCTTTAGTTGATCTCTTTCCTCTCCCCCACAACCCTCCCTGGCCTTCCTGCTGTTCACCATAGTTAAGATTTGGAAACAGCCTAAGTGCCCATCAGCAGATGAATGGATTAGAAAACTGTGGTACAGCTACACAATGGAATATTATGCTGCTGTAAAAAAGAAGGAATTCTTACCATGTGCAGCAGCATGGATGGAACTGGAGAGCATTATGCTAAGTGAAATAAGCCAATCAATGAAAGAAAAATACCACATGACATCACTCATTTATGGATAATAAAGACTATTATAAACTGATAAACAAAAATAGATACAGAGGCAGGGCAGCATCAAACAGACTGTCACCAAAGATTCTTAAAGTAAATTTATCTCTACCCCAAGGTTCTAACTTAACAGTGAATTACCAAGAACGTCTGCCTTGGAGAGTCATAATCTCCAGCTTACTCTAGAACCCAATTTGGTCCTTTCCTCAGTACAGAGTAATGTCCTAGGGGAGATTTGGGTGGTCAGGAAATCCTGGCACTGAGGTAGAAATTTAGGTCTTCTCAGAATTGAACTAGGCAGACTTTGGAGGCAGTTTCAGATAAGACTGAGTCACAAGTATAGACTAGAGCCCAAAGACCAGCCCAAACAGCCTTTCAAGACCTTTCTGGCATCTTCTGTGTCACACCTCAGCAAGAAGCATGCTGGCCTTTGGGCCAAGGCAGTAAGGTGATGCTTCTAAAGCACAGGCCCTGTGGTAGCAGCCCTCTCTATAGGAGTTTTCACTTACTTGCTCATCATTTGGAGAAAGGGCTTAGCCTCTGGCTGCCTCCCCTTCTTACATAATTGGTTCAGGACTAAGGGCCTAGCCCTAGTTGCTGCTTGCTTATTTGGATGAAGAGAATTTTAAATTCTGGACTTTGAATTCTTTAACAGCTTATCTGGATGACTTGATATCATTTTCCTCTATGTTGGTAAATTCATGCCAAATGTGTTTATTTAACACGATGGCTTTTTCATGAAGTAATATTAACACAATCTTCAGCTACCTACCTTGTTCCTACTCAATTAGTTCTCCTTGCCTTGGGAATAGGAAGCTCAGTGCCCTATTTGCCTCTGGCTCTAAACAAACCCAGTACAAGCCTTGAGAGCTCCTCTGCGGAGCATACCACGACAGTGTCTCACACTCTCTGGAGTTCATCACGGAAATGTGACAGAGATGAGAAATATGCAGACCCTTCTCTGTGTTTGTCTTCCAGACGCCCTGTGAGGGCTGGCAAAAAAAATGTCCTTATTCTTCAACTATTCACTGGCATGTGATTGTGTAGTAAAATTATGTTTGGGGTTTGTATTTGGGTGGTTTTTTTTTTTCTTAAATGAACATCTGTTATTCTCTTTTGGTCCAGAATTTCTGAACCCAACTGGGCAAGGCTACTTGGCTTTCTCCACTACTTCTGTAGAGTCACAAATGGAGCCTGTCTCTGTCAGCTGCTTGTTGATTGGCTGACCAGCCACTACTCACCTCCCACAGTTGTTCTGGCTCAGAGAGTCTCATGGGTGTGCCACTCACCTCCCACATCTGTTTTGGCTCTGAAGGGCTCATGAGTGTGGAGGGTGGGGTCAGGGTCAGCTTGTTCTGTGCACATGGCCTATGGGAGTTCCAGAAGCAGGGATATTTCGTTAAGTGGCTCAAATCAGTTATTACTGACTGCTAGTTACAGTCTTGGGGGGATATGAGGCAGGCAGGCAGTCTGGCATGTACCTTTGAGAATGGTGAGTCATAGCAGCTTAGTTTTTCAAACAGCTGTTTTTATTTCCTGGTGTCTCCCTTATTTCTATGATATGAGACTGTAGAAAATGTGACCCCTACTAAGGTAAATGAGAAATGTGTTTACAAAGACCGCTTTAGATTCACCAAAGAAATGTGATTTCTTTGGACCTATATTATGAAATTCATAGTATTCAAAGAAGAAGTTAATTTTCTACCTGCATCCGTGTCACCAAATATAAAAATACTTCAAGTTCTCAAGACCATTCCAACTCTGAGAGCTTCAGGACCCTGAATTTCAAGATAAACAAATAAAAAACTTCAAAAGATCTCTCTGGTACTCTTCAGCAAGGTTATATTGAAGAATAGTAACCTCCATCTTGGGGGAAAAACTGCTGTTTAAAATGTTAACCCTGCTATTCTGACTTCCGTAAGCATTTGCTTGCTTAAATAATAAGGAAAATAAGACTACTCCCCATTTCAGAGAGGCCATAAACCATGCCCCAGACAGAGCTGTCAGGGCACCAGGCCAGGCCTTGAGATATGGTCTCTCAGCCCTGTCTCAGCAAAAAGGACTTTTTCTCAGAAGGTCCGGAAGTCTCATTCCAAATTTGGAAAACAAAGAGCTGAAAAACATATAAATTGAAAAGACTTCCACCATATTGGGCCCCAGAATTTGAGAAACAAGAGTTCCTTTGGGCCCGCTAGCGCTCGCGAAAATGAATAGGACTCCAAATAAATTTGGCTTATTGATTAAGGCGTCTTCTGATTTACAATATAACAATATCAATAGTCACAAGGATCCATTTGACACACTGTTGTAGGATGAGTGCTCCTCTCCCGACTCCCAGTTCCAGTTGTATTATTATTGTCTTGCCCAAATTTCTTATGTGGCTTTCAGCTGACAAAAAAAACCCAGGTCATACTCTTTAACTTGGCAAAGTTCTTTAGAATTTGATCTCAAACTACTTGTCCAAATTCTTGTTAATGTAAAAAAAAACCATTGAAACCTGTAAAGAATTTTTGTGAGTTTATTTGAGCCAAACTGTCGACATATTCCAGGAAGCAGAACCTCAATGAATGGAGATAATGCTCCGGAGAATGGCGGTTACATTTATACCTTGCAATCAAAGGAAGGGATGTAGGTGGGCTACATGAAATCCACTGGTGATAGACCAAGAGACGGGAGAAAGCAAAGCAGGGGAAACCCCTGAGATTGGATAAAAGGTAAAATGGTAGACACATACTTAGGTGGATGCAGGGACAATTAACATGATAACAAAGAAGGAATTTGTGGTATCCACCCTGGTGCCCAGGCACATTAGGCTGTGCTCCAAGGGGTCCAAAAAAAGGGAAGTTACAAGTTACCCAGACATTTCAAGGGTATGTTATCATAGATACAAAAAGATAATAAACTCAGTTAAGGTAAAGGTTGACCTTGTCAGTGAAGATACCGGCCTAGGATGTAACTATCCACCACAATGGCTTTAGTTAAAGTTTAATTTCAGACCACCCTTCGTGGTTACTTTAGGTCTCTGAGTTTGCAAGACTGCCATGCAGGCCTTCCCTGAGCTTGTCAGGTTAGCATGTGGCCCCTTTCAGCCACACTGTTATCACCCAGGACTGCCATTAATGCCTCCTTCGATTTAACCAAAATGCACCACATGTGGTTTCTTTGTTGCCCCTTGTTCCTCCATTTCTGTTCTTTGGCTTTCCTGTTTCCTGATCTTCTCAAGTCCAGAAGCTCCCTGTTTGTCAAGGCCAGTTCTTACGCACCTGCTCCATAAAGTCTTCCCTGAGCACTCCCACCTGAGCCTGTTTCTGCCTCCTCCAAATACGCAATTAATTTCTCGCTCTCTCTTAAAGCCCCTCTCAGTACTTTCTGCCTGGAATAATGGCTCACAGTGCCCAGTTGCCCTACCTCTCCCCAGCAGGGGCAGGCAGAACTTGTGTGCCGCTCGTCTGTGTACATTCCCTAGGGCCTTGCAATTAGCACATGCTTGATAAATCTGTGTTACAGATACAGCAATGGACATCTGTAGAGAGCTTCAGAAGTTCCAAAGTGGATTCACATTCATTAATTCTCATAAGTGGAAGTAGAAAGGACAGGTGTTCCCTTTATTACAACTGAGGAGAAGAGAAAGGGAACTAACTTTTAGTCAGAAATAACTTTCACCTATTTATCAATCTATTGTTGGTGTCATTCTAAAAGTCTGCCTCTTCTGCCATGTTGTTAAGCTGGAGCTCAGGAACCATGTCTACTTGTCCACTGTTGTTTCCAGTGCCTAACACATTGCCAGACATAGTGTAAAATCTCATTAGCTATTCGCTAAATGAATGAAGAAATGAGTGAATATGGAGAGACAAGCAGTGACCTGAATGTACGACATTCACTGTTGTAATTTCACAGCAGGAATCATCTCCATTTCACAGGCAAGGACACACAGTACTTATGTGTGTAGCTGGGATTGAAACCCAGATCTTATAATTATAGAGATCTTGTGTTTTACATTACATGATTAGCTTTCCATGAAGTGCCTTTGTGTTGTCTTTTCTTTTGTTGTTGTTTTTTCACCCTTAAGTGATTTACAATTCTGTAAAAATAATGAAATTTTCAAGAGTTCCTATAAGTTTTAAATATTTAACTCTGTTAATTATTGACATCAAAATATCAAAATAGTGGGTAGGATATTAGTCACTATTGCCAAGTCCAATAGTGTCACTGTGTGGGAGGAGATGGGAGTGCATTCTTGGGAGGCAGGAAGTAATTTTCTAAAGATTTCTGTATCTCTACTGCAGCTCTCTGCTTTTGATCTAAGAGTGAAAAATAAATTCCCATCATGATTTATTTTGTCCTAAGTGGTCAGGAGGAATATTTATAGTTACATTTTGGTCATTGTCTTTGAAGAGAGGAAACAAATATATATTGAGCAATCTCTTCATGCCAGAACTTTAAGTGAATCATCTGATAAGGCAGGAATTATTATCATATTTTTTTTACAAGGGAAGACATCATTGCTTTTATTTCTAAGCATAACTTATTTTGATATCTATTAAAATTAATTTTAATTTATAAATGAATTGTACAAATCTGCTTTTTTCTTTATTTGGAATTTGGAGAATTTTTTTCTGATTTAATATTTTTTCTTTCCAAAGTTAAAAGGAGAAACTTTAAATTCTGAGTTTTCTTTCATAGTGTTTTTATTCTGTAGTCAAGTCATTAAGCTTGAAATTTTATGTTTGGTTAGCATAAGCATGCAGAAATAAGAATTAAATAGTGTCTAAATATTATTCTTATAATATAATATGATCGTTTTCCTTTTGTCGCAAGATTAATATATTTCCTTTACTTCTTTTTAACATACATTTGGGATGCCAAGTCTGAACCACTTTTTTTGAAAGGTACTGTATTTCAACTACCTTGATTTCTAAGAGGAAGTTCAGTTTATTTAAATTTACAAATCTCCGTTAATCTACCTCTACTACCGGTTAATTAATTTGCATCTTTAATATTTACTGTGCCTTTAGGTACAATGTGTCTTTCTTTGTTTTTGTGCAGATCTCAATTACTAAACTACTGGTAAGCCTGTAATTCACACAATGTATTATATCAAAACAAAAGACCTGAAGACCAAAGCTCTGTTCTATTACCATTCCCATGATCCCTGCGTGGTAGCTACAGCATGTTTTTATCATTGTGATATGTACTTAAAGAAAGCTTTTAAAAACATGGCAGATTAGCAACATCTAATTATCCTTGGATAAAACCATTACTCTCAAAATGTGATCCAAAACTGACATCACACATAATCTTTTGTAGAAATTTCTGTTTTTGTGGCTGTTCTTGCAGTGCAAATTTTTTATGTGAACCTAAATCTTGAAAGAAAGAAAGAAACTAAGAAAAACTATTGGAAGTATATCATCTCATGTCTCCTACTACAGTCTTTATAATGTCATTTCAAATTTGTTGCCAGGCACTTTTACAGCAAGGGCCCCCATGAAAGAGACATCTGCAATGGGAGTTTGTGACATTGAAATGTCAACTATAGGACAAATAAAAATAGACTTTCAAAATGGAGTTTTCTAAATAATTGCATCAATTTAAATGGAAACAGAAGTTTCTTTTCTAAAGATGAGGAAGTAATCTTTTCTTCAATAGGCTCGTATATCTACACGTATGCCAGGGGTCTAGGTCAGTTCTGCAGAGTTCCCAGGTCCAGAAACATCAGCATCCTTTAAGAACCACAAGGTAAGAGAAGGGGTCCTTGAAAGTGCCTCTAGATCTGTCACCTACCTCATCTGCCTACATGCAATAAACACAATTTCCTTTCTTTACCATAGTCCTTAGCCTGTCCCCTTGGAATTTACTGTTAAATATCATTTCTTGGTCATCAGGTTTAATATCACTTCACTTCAGTTGTCTGATTCTGGCCATGGTAGAGCTCTGATCCACTTCCAGTCATTACTGCCCATCTGCTCCTCTTCTCCCACTGAAATTTCCCACCATAATAGCTATTTTATGCCTTTTCCTGTTCTAAATAGGTAAGTGTCAACCCCAGATGATTGACACTTAAGGTTATGGCAAGATATACCCAGTGAGTGCATAATATAATGAAAGGAGATAATGTTTTTAAAGGAATTAGTTGCCTAACTAATGTCATATGAGAGGCTATAATTCCTTTAATTTCTCTCACTTTGCCTCCAGCTCTCTTTCTTGCTGTACTCTTCTTCTGACATGAATCAGAATAAATGAAAGAGGAGTAATAATACCACAACACAAAAGGAATAATACTGGTACCTTCAATTGATGAGGAACAAATCAGAAATCCATGAGGATCAGTTGAAAGACATAAACAAATTTTATACAAACATTGTAAGTTAATGTAACTTCTCTATTTCAGTAACTAAAATGTGAATTTTAGAAAATATTTTGCAACGACCATGCACTGAGCACTATACCTTTCTTTGGTAAGTTGGCCACAAAAGAAATATTATGTACAAACACTAAGTGAGAGACACAACTTCAGTGCAGTGTAGGACTGAAATTTCCTAGAAATCTCCAGTCATCCTGGTATAAAGATCTTTGTGTGGGATTAAAACAAGAGATACATGTTTTTTCATGCAGCTTTGGCCTCTATTATCAGGAATTCTCCTAGAATTTTGAGAATTTTTTGAAAAGCCAATAATTTTTTGCGGGAAACGAGTAAAATCGGATTCACCAGGGAGACTGTCAATGGACATGAGGAAACATACCTTGGAACCAGCAAAAATAAAAATGTTTTATGTCATTGTCGTGTGTGTGCCACTCATAAACTACTCAGTAAACGCGGTATATGTACCAGTTTTGTAATGTACCCCTACACAAAGGAAAGTGTTTCAAATGTTACCACACAGTGGCGGGAAAACGCCCAGGTAATGTTAAAGAACACAACCTAAGAAGATACATCAGAAATTTAACAAAAATAAAGAAGTGAATTTTATAAGTATCAACTGAGAGATGGCAGACATTCTAAAAAACTCACAAAATTTTTTTAGAATAACCTGAAATAACAAGAAGATGATTTTCCAAAAATTTGGAATTTGACCAGAAGAACATTTTTTAAAAATGAGCCCAAAATATCCATATAAAGAGGTAATTGATCAATTATCAAGTAGCTGGGATCTCACAATGCCTTAATATCTAGAAATATGCAAATATTGAGATACTTAATGGTCCAGGCCCTATCATTTCATCCTTTTTAAAATAATAATAATGTAAATATGTCTATATTTAATTATCAAGTTTCTATGACTACTAATAATAAGATGGGGGGATGGTATCAATAAACAAAATAACTGGAGGAATCATGGCATTTGGATTGGAGCAAAGATACGTATGAGTCGCGCTGAAAGTCCACTGTCATGGAACTCTACCCTTCTAGAGTTTTGTTCCCAAATAAACAAAAAATTAAAATTATTTGAGAAATGTAATAAATGAAGTTAGATTTCATAGCACAAAAAGGGCACCTTTACATAATTGAAATGGTCTTTGTAATTTTTATAAAATATAACTTAAAAATATATATTTTTTGGCTTTTAGAGCAAGAGAAAAGGAGAGGTACAGAAATGAGAAGTATGACAAAGACTGATGGTTGTCTTTTAATATTTATTTTCCCCTCCTTTAGTAAAAAAGAAACCCATATTTTTGCTTAGAGTATAGCAAATACACATATATTTATATATATGATTAATTGATTAATTTTGGCCCATATGGCATTCGTAGAACTTTTATGTGGCATTTTAAGAGTTCTCTTTAAAGATTAAAAACTCTACTCTGCTCTCCCTTCATCTGCTGGTTGAGATTCAGCAGCCATCTTGAACCATAGGAATAAGGACCAGCCCCCTAAGTAGGTTGGACCAGAACCTTACAGAAAGATCATCCCTGATGATCATAATGTTGACAGCATTTCTGGATTCATTTTATATGAGAAAATGAGACTTGCAATTTTTAAGGCACTTGTGTGCTGCAGGGGATGCAGGGGTTGAGAGAAGTGGTCCATGTTATTGTCAGGTGAAACTAATCCTGCCTGATATATTTTATTTTTATTATCTCCTTTCCAGTCCTCTGCTGGAATGAGGTGTTGGGTTTGAGGGAAAGTTGGAGGTAAGTAGGATGGTAATCAGGACAGTCCATAAATCAGAAGGTTAGGCATTTGTTACAGCTGCAACCTATGGGCAGGATTCTCCAGAGAAAAAGTGAACAAGAGGCCCCTGTTAACCTTTTAATACAAGACAGAAAATTAATGTCAGTGTAATTTTTCCTTTCTTTTCTTAATTCCAATTGTGTGTGTGGGTATAATTTTGATTATGCTACAACTGTACTTTCTCATGAAGACTAAATGAGATCTCAGTTTTAATATTTTTCATTTATGTGATTAACCCACAAGAAATCCTAAAATATAAGTCCCCATGTCTGGGTTCAATTTTAACTGAATTCTACCCAGTTCTTTATTTCTGCAGGCAAATTCCCCGGCAACATGGAGTCCCAGAAAGAAAAGTACACAGTTGTGGCCAAAACTTCCTGTTTTTGAACAAACAATAAGAACAGTTGTGGTCATACCTCCTGTGGCTTATATCTGGCTGGTGACACACAACAGTATAGAAAAATGCATGGGTTTGGAGAAAAGAAAAAAATTATTTGATGTAAAAGCAAAATCCTCTTCCAATTGAGAGATGGACTCTTTTGCCTTGCTTAAAGGTGTTGTGCGTAAATATCCAATGCAATGCCCAGGTGTTATAATCCCCAAGAACCATGAGGGAGTCTGATTCTGATGTTAGAACAAAAGAACCTTTACTCGAGCGAGTCGGGGCTCCGTCACAAGCCGGCCATCGCAGTGGCGCGGCAGGGAGGAAGACCCTGAGTCTCAGGAGGATGGGGGCTTTATTGGGCTGGGAGTTGGTGGGTGGGGTAGTGTGTGATTGGTCGAGGGAAGGGTCAGGGTTGGTTGTGCAAAGGGGCGGGATGCAGTCAGACTTGGGTCATTTCCTCTGCATCCCTATTGGTCGGTTGGGAAAAGGGTGGTTGAGCAACGGGGAACTTCGGGAGGTCTACTCCAGCAAAGGCACCTAATAATGAAATGACAGTGGGGTAAAAAGACACCTTTGTTCATTCTTCTTTGCTGCTATAATATGAATAAATAATAAAATCATCACAAATTAGGCAAAAGGCTTACATGAAATTAACTAGTAAGTCAGCATCTGTCCTATTGTAAATTATTTTTTCAAGTGAATTGAAAGATGTTGCACTTTATATATTTTAAGCAAATGGGTAAAAACAACTTTGAGTCTTTTTGGAGAAAAAGATTTTAAAAAATAGTTCAGAAAGTTCTATTTTCAAATTTTATAGGTATACAGAGAAATTAAAAAACTTTATAAATTAAATCATGTTCAGCAACAAAATCACTTATTATTGGAAGCATTATTTTTATAAAGCCTTTCTCAAAGTATAAGTTTCTTTTGAAAAGCAATTATTTTCTCATTCATCATTAAAATTCTTTCTTTATCCTCCCCCCGCCCCCCGAAAAAAAATCCAATTTACTTTTACAAAAGTACCTACAATGTAGCGTACTGTCAGATCCACTTAAGTGGTCAATGCTTGTGTATCATTTTAAGGTTAACAAAAAGTTAATACTATGTTACAAACAAGACAACAGGCCCCAAATGGAGTCACTTATGCTAAGCCCCATGTCACCAAATGGAGATTTAATTTAATTACAGTTTGGACTCTCCCAGAAATGCAATCATAGAGTCCATGAGGAATCTTCTCATCTAGTTGGGTAATCAGATAGATAGACTCCTGCCATCCCCTAAAGGAAAATAGTCTTACAATAGTGAACCTACTTTTTCTTCTTAAAAAATATATTTTATTGATTTTTTACAGAGAGGAAGAGAGAGGGTTAGAGAGTTAGAAACATCGATGAGAGAGAAACATTGATCAGCTGCCTCCTGCACACTCCCCACGGGGGATGTGCCTAAAACCAAGGTACATGCCCTTGACGGGAATCAA
This sequence comes from Murina feae, assembly GCA_004026665.1. Taxonomy (NCBI): domain Eukaryota; kingdom Metazoa; phylum Chordata; class Mammalia; order Chiroptera; family Vespertilionidae; genus Murina; species Murina feae. Next base: position 15,916 of record PVJC01001281.1, read on the forward strand.
ACCCTTGAGTCCACAGGCCGACGCTTTATCCACTGACTCAAAGTACGACAGACCCTACTTTTTCTGACTAGTATAACTTCCTTGTTTCTGCTCCCTCCTGCCTATAAGAGTCTTTCCTTCTACGCAGCTCCTCTGAGCTCCTTTCTGTCTCCTACATTGGAAGCTGCCAGAGTCTAATTGATGTTTGCTCAAATAAACAACAACAAAAAAATGTTAATATGCCCCAGTTTATCTTTTAGCAACTAAAAATAGGAAAAGTGTCAATTTGACATGTTTTCTTATTTCTTTGTATTTGTACTGTTAGCATTATCTTCAAGATGTAAAGTGTTGCTGTTTTTTTCAGAAATCCTTTTAATGCCATTTATCTATTTTGTGGGTTTCGCCTAGCTTAAACCAAACACTACATAGTGCTGTAAATACACTTAGCCAGGCACACATAAACCATCATACATGATGGTTCTCAGAAAGCAAGCACATTGGTGAAGGTGTCTCTGTCAATTCCCCCATAGGATGAGGTTCTACTCTTTCTCTCGGACTATACCTCCTACGTCTAAGACATGTGACCATCTGACAGTCAGGCTTAGTGAGGGAGCCCAGGACTACACGCACACACGTATGTTGGACTTTCTCTGAGTGTGGCAACAAGCCATGCAAGGCGCAAGTGTAACATGATCACATTTGTGCCTTGGATAACTCTAAAAATGCATTAGAGATCTGTATAAAGTTAGAGCCCAGGTGGAAAGATCTCATGTTTATGCTGCCGTTTCATGCTAAGACTCAGGAGATACTGCAGGCATGGCCTAAGTCACTGGGACACATACATAGGCCAATGCAGCTTATTTCACATTTTTGAATTGAGAGCCTAGAACTAACCCCCAATTTTTTGAGGCCACTCACTCATGGACTCATTCTTTATTCAACAGACATTCATTTTTACATGACTTCACAAGAACTGATCTCAGAACTAGAGCAAACTCTTCCATCAAGTTTGCCCAGGACAAACCCACATCCTTTAAGCTGAGTCAGCCTAAACAGACTCTTCCTCCTGGCAGGAGAGAGTGTGAGGCCACCTTTACGCATATTTCTCTCCACCTGCCCTCTGCACTTACCTTTGTACCATCCAGCAACCAGATTCCAGCAGGAGTATCAGTCACACTGGCCCATGTAGGTAATCCCTGACTTCTAGGTAATCATGGGAGGTGACAAAGTGCCGAGGAACCGCCCATCAAAGCCCTGAAGAACTTTCTGCAGAGGGACCAGCTGACTGCTGAGGGAGAAACCCTGAATTGGAACCACACTGGCTAAAGCATGTCAGCATCTTTACCTTAACAGATAAAATTGAGGATAAACAAAAATCCCCATCTGGTTTACAGAGGCAACATTTCAAATAAAACCCACGATACCAACCAAGGAAACTGATCATGCCAGCTGTCCAACCCAGAAAGGATGAACATTCTGCCTTCTTTCATACATTGTTTGGATTCTTTAGTGTTAGAATAAGAACCAACATACCCCAAATAGAGTTTCTCTATTTTTCTGCCATGATTTTGTCCCAAATTCTGCATTGTCACTGTTTTCACTAATCCCAATAACAAAAATTACTGAGGACCCATGTGTAGAAAACACTGTACAAAACACAGGAGATAAAAAATACACAAAACAGCATTACTGTCCTTGAAAACTTCACTCTAATTGAAGCAGAGGAAAGAAAACAATAACACCATCATGAAGACTATGTTGTGTAAAGTACATAGTACAGACAATGGTTTCAGAAGAAAGAGGAGATTTATCTGTGAGTAAGAGGAACAGGATGGAGGGGTGGTAGATAATGAGAAAGTGAAGCAACCCAAGAGGGGCTCACAAAGGAATAACATGAACTCTAGAATTGGCAAGTAACAATCTCTAACATTCACATAATATTGCCAAGCACTGTTCTGGGTGCTTTATACATGTACATATACATTTAATTTTCTTTATACTATCCTTATGAGATAAGTACTAAATATTCCCTTGGTGAAAGATGAGCATATATATAAGGGAGAGATTAACACCCGCAGCTAAGACGTGTCAAAGCCACGATGTAATCTCAGGCAGTCAGCCTTCAGAATGTGGTCTTAACCACTATTCCACTGCACACCATAAGATTTGTGAACAGCAGCCAGACTTCATCCAGGAACAGCAGGAAAGAGTAGAAGTGGGCAAGTGTGCACATGGGACAGAAGGTGAAAGCTGAAGGGAGTGGGGACATGCACAGAGATGCCCCAGAATCCTGGATATTCTCAATGTGAATGACAGGCTGAAAAGCATTCACTTCCAGCTTTTAAAAGCAGTTTATTTTATATTTACAAATATGTCTAATTTCAAAAGTCAAAACTGAAGTAGAAATGTGTTAAATACCTACGGGTTACAGTAGTATTAAAGTTGAACAGGAAACTGGGGGAAGTGGCACATTGCATAACTCCAAACATGAATGCTAATATGGCTTTCAGATGTGAAAATGTTCAAATTTAGAATGTCTCTAGAATGTGTAATTACAGAATCAACATATGTGTGCAGACTTCCATTTTAATTAAAAAACATTCAAGAATGTCCTTTATGTTTGGCCTCATTCATTTATCCTTCTCCCTGGCTCCATGCTTCCTGCTCCCTCGTCCCTCCACCACAAGCCAGAGCTGGTGTGCAGGACAATGACCTTCCTGACCACCCACGCTTTTTTAGGGTCCATTTGGGTGGGAAACACTGAGCCGGTTCACTTCCTCACACTCTGGCCTCAGAACCCAGCTTCTAGTTAAAAGAGAGGACAGAGCAGGGAGGGGTGTGACAGAATGGGGAAGTTAATTTTGTTTCAGGTGGAAGGAAAACTCTGTAATCAAAGTGAGTCTCAGTTACATTGACACTTGTCTATTCGGGAACAAATTCACAGAACTCTTCCCACGCTAAAATCTGTTAGCAAAACAGTGACCTGGTTAATTTGAAGGGGCGGAGAAGGGCTCCAGCAGATAAGCTTCCTAAAAAATAATAATAATTTTAGTCCACATGTGCATTCCATAAGTCCTCCTCTAAAAAAAAAAAAAAAAAAAAAAAAGTCTGCAAAGGGAAAGCCAGTTAAGCTATTCTCAGACTCTTCCTCCAGCTCAGATGACACTAAACAAAATCTGCACAAATGTTTTGAGATATTTTCTTCCTATATTTTTGTTCCCTTTTCCCATTCTGAGGTTTTTAGTATTTTGACAACTTTTTGATCATATAAACTGCATTTGCACCCCTTGCTAGCTTATATATCTGAGTCCACTTTGGTGAGATTGAGTCTCTCAGACTTAAGCCCACTTCTTCAGGATAAATTGGGGAGGGGGTTCATGCCAGGAGGAATAGGAAATGGCTTTTTGTTTTCTTACTAGAGGCCTGGTGCACAAAAATTTGTGCACTTGTGTGTGGAGGGGGGGGGTCCCTCAGTCTGGCCTGTGCCCTCTCACAGTCTGGGAACCCTTGAGGGATGTCCACCTGCTGGCTTAGGCCTGCTCCCCAGGCGATCAGGCCTAAGCTGGCAGTCAGATATCCCTCTGGCAGCCCAGGAGCCCTCAGGGGATGTCCACTTGCCAGTGGAGAGCAGGCCTAAGCTGCAGTTGGACATCCTTAGCACTGCTGAGGAGGCAGGAGAGGCTTCCACCACTACCGCTGTACTGGCAGCCATCAGCCTGACTTGTGGCTGAGCAGAGCTCCCCCTGCAGGAATGCATTGACCACCAGGGGCAGCTCCTGCATTGAAAGTCTGCCCCCTGGTGGTCAGTGTGTGTCATAATGACCAATCATTCCCAGTGGTTCTGCTGTTAGGGTCAATTTGCATATTACCCTTTTATTATATAGGATAGAGGCCTGGTGAATGGGTGGGGCTGGCTGGTTTTCCCTAAGGGTGTCCCAGATCAGGGTGGGGGTCCCATTGGGGTTCCTGGCCAGCCTGGGTGAGGGGTTGAGGGCCATTTTCAGACTGGCCTCACCCCCCTCAAGGTAGGGGTCTCTGCTGGGGTGCTGGCCATCCTGGGTGAGAGGCTGATAGCTGTTTGCAGACTGGCCACAGCCCCCAGCCACCCGAGCTCCCAGTGAGGCTGGCTGGAAGCAGGTGTCTGGGATTTATTTTTCTTCTATAATTGAAACTTTGTTGCCTTTAGCAAAGGCCACAGCCAGCCTAGGCAGGCAGCTTCCTCCATCACCGGGGCAACGAAGCTTCCTGTTTGCTCTAGCTCTGTGGCTGCCAGCCACCATCTTAGTTGGGTTAATTTGCATATAATCTCTCTAATTGGCTGGTGGGCGTGGCTTGGGATGTAGCAAAGTGACACAATTAGCATATTAGTCTTTTATTAGATTAGATAGTTTGGACAGGGCTTCCCTATGTAGCTCTACAATACCTGGTTCTGTGGAGCCCAACACAGACGTGGCCAAGGGTAGGATGAGGCACAAGATACAAACAACCTCCCAAACTGCCTAGAAGAGACCCTTTTACATAGCCGCAGCTCCCCAGGACCCAGGAGGAAATGTGGGGAGCACCCCTCCCCCATGCTCTCATTGTCTCTGAAGAGGTGTTATTTATTTAAGGTACTTACACTAAAGTCTCCACTTATAATTGTTGAAAGTTCTCTGGAAATAAGAGAAAACACAACAACATAAAATTGTTCAGAATTCCGTGTGTGTGTGTGTGTGTGTGTGTGTGTGTGTGTGTGTGTGTGATATTACCAAGTACTTAAAATGGCTGGCACACTGATGAGACATAGAAGGAAATAGTCAAAGGAAGACCTGGAGATTGAAGGGGAGGGAGAAAGATGGAGAGGGAGTGAGGGAACCTGACAGGAGGCACCGATCTGTTTCTTGGAAAGTTTGAGGAGCCTGCGAATGGCTGGTCTCAGCCTTCCTTGAAGGCAAGGACGGGGGTGCAGGTGCTCTGTTTCTTGCGTGGCCACAGGGCCAGATAGGACTCCTCAGGAAAGAAGCAGATTGGAAATATGGCAAAAGGCGTTCTGATGCCGGGGATGGTGACAAGCTGGTCTTGGATGCACAGACAGAAAAAAGTCGAGAACAATAATTTGGTAAATCCTAATTACTTACCAAATAATGACCACTTTTTGATATGGCCTTCATTTGCATCCATTGGCAGCTTATAGCTCTCTGAGTCTGCTTTGGTGAGTTGAGGGAACATGCTAGACAGTGCTGACCCATATCTCGTTCGTAACCTGAGGTGTCATCATAATTTTCTAGAAAAAAAATATTATACATTGCAATTCTGTTAGTTATGTTCCAGTCTTTTTTTTTTTTTTTTCCAGTGCTTGTTAAATTTTTATCTCTTCTCCTTTAGTTAACATTTTGAGATAGCTTTTTCTTTTTCTTCCATTTCATTTACGGAATTCAATCAATATTCATTTCATCTCTTCTTTACTGTTTTTTTTTTATTTTTTGGTTCACTTCTGATTTTAATTTTTAATGTTTTGATTCATCCCAAGTACTGCCAAGTAAGGCCTGAAGGAGGTGAGGGGGTAAATCTCGTGGGGGCGTGTGGAAGCCAGGCCGGCAGAGAGAGCAGCATTTGCAAAGGCGCTCACTCAGGCAGGCACAGCCTGGGTTGTCTGAGGAACATCAAGAAGTCAGCGAGGCTGGCGCAGGGGAGCCACAGAGTGGTTCTTACTGTTTAAGGGCTTTTACAATATTTACTTATTTTGTTTGTAACGATCCTAAGAGCAAGATCTGATTATTTGCTTCACTTGACAGTTGAGGAAGTGAGAATAGACTATTTACCCAAAGACACACAGAAAATAAAGCCAGGATTTGAATCTGTATGAAGAGGGAGAGGAGGAAAAGGAAGAAGAGAAGAGCAGAGAGCAAAGGCAGCAGGGTGCCTACCAGTCTTTTTGGACTCTGTTTTTTACTCTCAATGAGATGAGAAACATCATGAGACATTTTTGATCAGTAAAGTGACATGATTTCATTTACATGTAAAAGGATACCGCTGGCTTCTGGATTCAGATCAGATTGTAAGCAGGGAGACCTTTGGGGAAGCTATTAAAATAACACAGATGCATTTGCCAGTGATTGGATTTTCATGAATTCTGACTTTTTAAAAATTTTGTTTTATTGATTAAAGTATTACAAAGAGTGTTAAATAAGTCTCCATTTTTTCTCCTTGATCTTCCTCCCTCCTCCCCTACCCCCCAGTGTCTTGTGTCCATTGATTATGCTCATATGCATGCATACAAGTCCTTCATTTGATCTCTTCACTCCCCCCAACCCTCCTGAGCCTTCCAGCTGTAGTTTGACAGTCTCTTCAATGCTAATTCTGATTTTTTTTTAATGTAGAATAATCCCTGTTTAAAAACGTGTTGGCAGGTAATTCAGGGCTTTGTAAAACACTGTGATTGCTATTCTCCCCCTTCCCCCCCCCCCCCCCCCCCCCCCCCCCCCACACACACACCTCTGCTCTCATGGGAGGAGCTCTGTGGTCTGTCCCTCCCTCCTTTTCCCTCAAACCCTAACTGCTGCTCTCCATTTGAAAATGCATGTACCACGAAAGGACCGGCTTAGTCATCACTGGAGTGAGGGGGCCGCACAGCAAAGATTGTCCCATCAGGGATTTCACTTCCTTGCGCAGTGTTTATTTTGCTCCCACACTTCACACGGCCCAACTGTTGGAGAGACGCCCATCGGCTCTCTCTTCCTCCCTTTCCACCTCTTACTCCCCGACCTGCAACCACAGAGGGGGTAGCAGGGGCGATCTCATCGGTGACTGAGATCATCCTGGTTCTGTTTTTCCCGCCCTTGGAGACTCCAGTTATAAATGCTCCCCTCTGTCAACGCCTCCTTCACATTTGAAAGTATGTTGTACAAGCCCAAGTGAAGCAGCTGTACAAAGCTTGTGGGGAGAGAAGTGTGGAAGTCTTTCTACCTCCTCCCTCACAGAACCACACATCAGTGAGCCCACTAGTCACCAGGAATACCTGGCATCAGTTCGAGAAAACCTGGTGGGATTCCTGAGGGGCGCATTGAGTTTTGACCTTTGCTTCAACACCCGAGGTTCTATCTGGAAGGAAGGTCCTGCCTGTTCTCCATGCTTTCCTTTTAGATGTGGTCACAAAAGCAACACATGGTCAGGTCAGCCTTGGAAAGCTGGGTGGGGAGCTTCTGTCAGGATATGGAGGCAACTTAATTTTCTTAGCAGCTGACATGAGGATTTCCTAAGGGAGAAATGGCTTTGATAGTCTTAAGAAGAAGGTAAAAGCCATAGTCAAGGTTTTAAGTGGAAACCTTAAAACAAGGAAAATAAAAAGAAAACTGGTACCAAGCATTCCAGGGCAAATGTGAGAAGTGATGAAAGAGATGGGCTGGAGAAGGAAAGAGAGGCACAGAGAAGTCAGCGGTGGCATGAGGTGGAGGAACTGAGTAAATGCTATGTGCTAGGAGGTGTAGCTCTTTCCCATGAATCCCCAGATGTTCATGAAAACTACAAACCACATTCCATATGTGCTTAGTGTGGTTGAATTTCTTGTGAAAGCTGTGAAGAGCCTTGAGCATCAAGGTTAACCTGGTATAGAAACAGTCAACCTGCACAAGTGAAGGAAAGAGTTAAGGTCTCAACTAAAACAACTGGCACAGACGGTAACATATCAAGCACTGACCCAGGTGGGCCCTTGCAGTACAGGTGTGCAGCCAGATCTAGACTACTTGGGTGACTCTTTCTGGACCTCATTCGGCCTCCTTTCTTGTTCCCTGAAGTTGTCCCTCCTACTCCTAATATTTCTACTTTAAGGCAGTAAGCACAATTCACAACCATTTGAGAGCTTTGTCTGAGAGGTCTGTTCATAGCGCGGTGAGCAGGAGTGAACATACTAGAGCCAGATAGTATGGATTTAATCCTGGCTGGCTAATTTCACCAGTGTCCTTGATTAAGTCTATCCACGCCTCAGTTTGTCCAACTGTAAAATGTTATAATGAGGTTATCTACCTCACAGGTATGTTATGAGTATTAAATAAACTAATAAATGCAAAGTACTTAAAATTATGCCTAGTTCATGGTAAACCTTCATTAAGTATTCTCATTTATTATTATTTAATACTAGGAAGAGGAAGGGAATTTAGCCACAATACTAAAACTTTCTCTTTTTTATCACTAGATTTAGGGTTTTTTTAAATTTAATCCATAGTCATAATTCTCTGCTATTTTTAAAACTTTTGTTTTGAGGTATAATTGTAATAATTGAGATATAATTATAATAAATTGCATCTATTTAAAGTATGCAATTTCATAAATTTGGATAATATAATCCTCAAATACACACATATATATATACAAATATATGAGATTGTATAATATGATATCTATACTAAAACCATCATCAAAATCAAGACAGTAAATCTTTACATCACCCCAAAGTTTCCTGGGGCCTCAGTACTTCACACTCCCCTTCACTCCCTGTTACCTGCAAAATTTGCTTTCTGTCATAGATTACTGTACATTTTTTAGAATCTAATCTAATAAAAGAGAAACATGCAAATTGGTGTCACTACACTACACCCCAAGCCATGCCCACCAGCCAATCAGAGTGACTATATGCAAATTAACCCAACCAAGATGGTGGCTGGCAGTCAGGAGCTGGAGCAAACAGGAGGCTTGGTTGCCCTGGTAATGGAGGAAGCCCAGCTTCCTGCCTGCACTGGCTGGCTGTGGCCTCTGCTCCAGTCAAGGCAACAAAGTTTCAATTATAGAAAATAAATAAATCCCAGATACCTGCTTCCAGCCAGTCTTGCTGGGAGCTTGGGTCACTGGGGGCTGTGGCCAGTCTGAAAATAGCCATCAGCCCCTCACCCAGGCTGGTCACACCCTCATGGGGTGAGAGTCCCCACTGGGGGGCTTGGCCATCCTGCAAACAGCCATCAGCCCCTCACCCAGGCTGGCCAGGCACCCCAGTGGGGACCCCCTCCCTGAAGAGGCTGTGGCCAGCTTGCAAACAGCCACCAGCCTCTCACCCAGGCTGGCCAGGCACCCCATCAGGACCCCCCTCCCTGAAGGGGATGTGGCCAGACTGAAAATGGCCCTCAGCTCTTTACTCAGGCTGGCCAGGCACTCCAGCAGGGATTCCTACCCTGAAGGGGATGTGGCCAGTCTGAAAAGAGCCCTCAGTCCCTCACCTAGGCTGGCCAGGTATCCCAGTGGGACTCCCCATCTTGGTCCAGGACACCCTTTGGGGCAAACCAGCTGGTCCCCACCTGTGCACTAGGCCTCTATCCTATATAATAAAAGGGTAATATGCAAATTGACCCTAACAACAGAACAACTGGGAATGACTGGTCACTATGACACACACTGACCACCACGGGGCAGATGCTCAATGCAGAAGCTGCCCCCGGTGGTCAGTGCACTCCCACAGGGGGGAGCTCTGCTCAGCCACAAGCCAGGCTGCTAGCTGCCAGCACAGCAGCAGTTGTGGGAGACTATCCCACCTCCTCAGCAGCGCTAAGGATGTCTGACTGCAGCTTAGGCCTGCTCCCTGCTGGCAAGTGGACATCCCCTGAGGGGTCCCAGACTGTGAGAGGGCACAGGCCAAGCAGAGGAACCCCCCACCCCCCGAGTGCACAAATTTTTGTGCACTGGGCCTCTAGTCCTATATAATAAAAGGTTAATATGCAAATAGACTGAATGGGGGGACAACTGGAACAACCGAACAACTGGACAACCGGTTGCTATGATGTGTGCTGACCACTAGGGGGTGTGTGTGTGGAACATGGTGGGCATTGGCGGTGGTGGGATGGTGGAGCAGGTGAGCAGGGGCGCCAGGCCAAGGGGGGCAGTGATTGCTGTCATCAGGGCAAGCCTCTGTTGGTTACTGAAAATTCTTTGCTCCCATGCGCCACTATCCCACCTGCCACTTGCACCCGCTGCCAGTGCCTGGTGCCAGTCCCAATCACTCAGCACTATCAGCAGATGCAAGCAGTGGCTGCCAGCCCTGATTGCCCCTGAGGGCTTCTCCACCTCCCCCTGCTCCTGAAGGGCGATTGGGGCAGCAGCTACCACTTGTACCTGCTGCTGGCAAACGGGGCCGGTGCCACCAGCTCATGGGAACAGTGACAGGAGCAGTGCTGCCAGCAGACAGGGAACTGGGGGTGTGTGGTGGGAGGGCTGGGCTGGGGCACAGAGGATGGGCTGAGACCCGTCCCTGTGCCTACCACAGCCTATGGCCCAAGTTCCTTTTAAGGTGCATGAATTCGTGCACTGGGCACCTAGTTTTATATAAATAAGGTCATACAGTATGTGCTCTTTGGTCTGTCTTCTTTTGGTGATTATTCTAATATCCATCCATGTTGCTGTGTTTATCAATAGTTCATTCATTTTTATTGCTGAGTAAGTAGTATTCCATTGTATGGATATACTGCAATTTATCTATTTACCTTTTCTTGATATTTGGGTCTTTTGAAGTTTGGGTTACTACAAATATAGCTGCTATGAGTATGTATATATGTCTTTGTGTGGACATAGGTTTTTGTTTTTCTCATGTAAATACCTAAGAGAGAAATGACTAGATTGCAGAGTAGACACACCTTCACCTTTTTAAGTAACTGCCAAACTGTTTTCCAAAGTAGCTGTGTGATTTTTCCATTCCCACCAGCTGTTCCTCAACATCCTCATGAACACTTGATATGGTCAGTCTTGGTAATTTTAGCCATTAAATGTGTGTATAGTGTTATCTCACTATGATTTTTATTTTCCTAATGTCTAACAATGTTGAGTATCTTGTTATTTATTTACTTGTAATATATCTTCTTTGATGAAGCAATGTGTCTGTTCAAGTATTTTGCTATCTTTTAAAAAATTAGGTAGTTGGTTTTTATATTATTGACTTTTGAGAATTCTTTGTATATTCTAGATAGAAGTCTTTTTTCAGATAGATGCTTTGTAAATATTTCACTCCCTTCTATGGCTTGACATTTCATTCTCTTAAAGGAGCAGACATTTAAAATGTTCATTAACTTCAATTTATCTTTTTTATAATCCTCACTTGAGGGTATGTTTTGGTGCACAGGACAATGCTTCAACCTGCTGAGCCATGGGCCAGGGCTTGTTTTTCTTTTGCGGAGAGTGGATTTGGTGCTGGGTAAAAGAAACCGTGATCTAACCCAACGTACCAAAGTTTATTTTTCTATGTGTTATCTAGAAGGTTTGTAGTTTTGGTCTTACATTTAGACCTATGATCTATCTTGAGTTAATGTGAGTTATCAGACTTATTTTGCTGTTTTATTTATTTTTTGCATAAAGAAATCCAATTGTTACTACACAGTTTGTTTTCCATTTTTAGTTGTTAATATGGTTAGTTATGTTGACTGAATGTTAAGCTAGCACTACACCCATTAGATAAACACAACTTGTTACAGTATATTAGCCCTTTTACATATTGTTGGATTCATTTTGCTAACATTATGTTTAGAATTTTTGCATTTATACTCATGAGGAATATTGTTCTATACTTTTCTTTTTTTCTTTTTTAAAAATAATGTCTTTTTATGGTTTTTTGGCATCATAGAATGAGTTGAGTAGTCCCTCCTCCTCTGTGAGAAAGTTTGAGAGGATTGCTGTTAATTTTTCTTCAAATATTTAGTCGAATTTACTAGTGAAGCTATCTTTGTTTGGATGGTTTTAAATTTTTAAAGCTTTTCTTTGTTAGGAGGTTTTTAATTACTGACTCAATCTCTTCCCTTGTTATAGGTTAGTTCAGTTTTATTTCTTTATTGTTGAAAGTGTTACAGATGTTCCGTTTGTTTGGTTGGTTTTTCCCATTGACTCTCTCCACCTCTCACCTGCCCCTTCCAGGATTATTGTCTGTGTCCATATATACATATAAGTTCCCCGGTTAAACACTCGTTCAGATTTTTTCTGTTTCTTTTTGAGTCAGTTTTGATAGCTTTTGACTCATTGGTTATTTAGAAGTATTGTTTATTAATTTCCACAATTTCTTACTGTTATTGATTTGTAATTTTATCCCACTATAGTCGGAAAACACATTTTGTATGACTTTAATCATTTTAAATGTATTGATCTAGGTACACCCTCCAAGCCAGGTCTAAGTTAAGGTCACTGAGATAACCCTCTGGCTTATGTCAAGTTTTACTGTTGTCTGCTTGGAGCTTCTTTGAAGCAGGCAGCATGTTGCTGATGAGGGCCAGGCTCAGCTTTCCTTTCTGGGTTTCTTCTTGACTCACACCACAAGTCATTTGGCTGGGATAAAGTTTGGAATGCCCTTATTTCTCTGATGGTGGAGCTGAAAGGCACTCTGATTCCAGGCACATTGGTGCACTAGGTGGATATGAATGCAATGTTCAAACTTACCTAGTTACTTTGTAAAAGCTGTTTTACAAAATTCAAATGAGTGTTACAATAGATGTGGTTGAATTTCTGATGTGGGGTTTTCTTTATGACTGGTTTCATTTCTTTATCTGATATCCAGCCAACACCCTCCTCACTGACTATGTTGAAATTAGAACAATAATACATTCCTTTCCTTCAGAAGTCTCAATGAAATTCACCCTTTCAGCAGGGCCATATTTTGTGGCCTGTGCCAACTCATTAGGATGTTTCAGGGTGCTTTCTCCTTATTCTCTGAAGACCTTAGACACAAGAGGTCATAGGCATGCACTCCAATATTCTGAGGCAAGTATGATTCAGGGCCCACTTTGGGGTTATTTACCCCAAAAAATAGGTAAACCAGTGAAGTTGAGACCAAACTGACTTCTGCAAATACAAGGGAAATGAACTAGGTAAATAGTACACACTGGTACTTAGAATAGCTGCAGACTCCTCCTTAGGCATGCCACATGATCATGGTCAGGTCAAAGAAACTCACAGAAGTTCTGTTTTTATCACTTCACAGGAAAATTAAACCAGTTTCTAAGGATCCCATGATATTTGCCACACACACACACACAAAAACAAAAAAAACAAAAAAGCACAAAACCAAAAAAAGCCCCTCCTTTTTCTTTAATTATGCTCCTGTAGCAGCTACCTCCAAGTAAAGCAGGATGCCTTAATTATAATTGTATTTGGCCTATAATATTCCCCTGGTTCAATTAACCAAGGACATTAATGAAATATTCCCTTAAAAGCTTAACTTCATTGAAATGTCAAGTTAGGTCCTTTGCCCATTTTTTGATTCGATTGTTTTTCTTCCTTTTGTTTGTTGAATGAGTTTCCTATAAATTTTGGAGATTAAACCCTTATCTGAGAAAGCATTGGCAAATATGTTCTCCCATGCAGTGTTTTGTTGATGGTTTCTTTTGTTGTGCAGAAGCTTTTTATTTTGATGTAGTCCCATTTGTTTATTTTCTCCCTAGTTTCTATTTTCCTACGAGATGTATCAGTAAAAATATTGCTATGACATATGTCTGCTATTTTGCTGCCCATGGCTTCTTCTATGTTTTTTATGGTTTCCCGTCTTATGTTTAAGTCCTTTATCCATTTTGAGTTTATTTTTGTGTATGGTATAAGTTGGTGGTTGAGTTTCATTTTTTTTGCAAGTATCTGCCCAATTTTCCCAACACCACTTATTGAAGAGACTGTCTTTTAAAAAAATATATTTTATTGATTTTTTACATAGAGGAAGGGAGAGGGATAGAGAGTTAGAAACATTGATGAGAGAGAAACATCGATCAGCTGCCTCATGCATACCTCCTACTGGGGATGCGCCTGCAACCAAGGTACATGCCCTTGACTGAAATTGAACCTGGGGCTGTTGAGTCTGCAGGCCAACACTCTATCCACTGAGCCAAACTGGTCAGGGCTGAAGAGACTGTCTTGATTGACTCCATTGTATGCTCTTGCCTCCTTTGTCAAATATTAATTGAGCATAATGGCTTCAGTCGATTTCTGGGTTCTCTATTTTATCCGATTGATCAAAGCCGAACTCTTTAACTACCAAGAGAGCTGTGAGGCATCAGTGCCCACTATCTTACTCATTATAAGACTTCGGGAAGCCCCTGACTGGGTCTCAGCCTTTTCATTCACAAAACAAAATGATTGGCCCAGGTGGCCCTAATGTTTGTCTTAACTCTTAGACTCAGAGATCTTAGAACTGAAAGCAATCACCATGAATCTATGATGTGAAATGATTATAAAACAGAAACTATTAAAATAGGAAAAACTGAGTCATAAAGTGAAACACAAAATAAAACCAATTAATGACAAAGATTTATTATGTAACCTGAATGAGCTCAGCTCATGTAGTATCTCTTTTCATTACAGCTGGTTGTCTTCACTTCATAACAAGGTCATCTAGTTGAATTGATCAACTCAGTTATTAGTCAGTGACCTCAGATAGTAAAAAAACTTTACTGAGGAGATTATTGTTATACTCTTATGAATTCATGGCTGTTTTTACACTTAACTTTAGTCAGACCCTAAAGAACATCTGGTGTTTCACAAAATGTTACCTTTGAGTAGAAATTTGGCAATTACATGCTGAGTTCTGGAAAATTAAATGCTGTCTAACCAGAGTCCATGTGTGGGTTTCTGTAATAGATCTCAAAGGAAAGTGACTTGACCCATCCCACCCCCCCCCCCACCCCCCACAAACCCCAACTGAGGGCTTTGCCTTATGGACTTTTCTTACAAGTGGACATATGCCACATTCCTAAGCATCATTTTAAGCACAATCAGTCCACGATACCAGCTGGCTTCCGGAGTAGCCTGCCAGGCCAGGGAGGGAGTGGTTAGAACAAAGGGGTAGAGAACTGAATTCCAGAGCCGTAAAATATTTATGCTGGTGGGAGCATTGTAGATTAGTTACCACTCAGATATGAAGAGTGGCCACCTAAATCACAGGAAAGAAATGACTAACGCTACCTTATCTGCCTTTAAATTCCTTTCCTTTCCTTTTCTTTCCTTATGCTTCTGGAATTAGACTGCCTGAATTCAACACATGTGAAAACTTGGGCAAGTTACGGATCCTCCCAGTGCCTTAGGGGTCTCATCATTGAAGTGAGAATAAAAATAGTAACTACTTCATAGAGTGGTTATGAGAATGCAAGAAAAATTTATTTTAAAATTTATTTTTCAAATTTAAAATTGGTTTTTTAAAGCACTAGACTAGTGCCTGACATAGAATGAGCACTATGTAAAAATCAATTATTATTACGCAAACACTCAAAGGGAGAATTAATAAGACAAAATTTCTTGAATAGATTATGTGAAAGGTTGTCGACTTAGAATTTACTTCCTTGGAGGATTCTTAATCCTTTTACCACCTGAATTTCATGTAATTCTTTTTGCCACCCGCTTCTTTATGGATCAAAGGAAGCGAATGGTTCTCAGACTTGAAAAAGTTGCTATTACTGAGGTGCCTCTCCTTTATTACCCTTGGGTCTGCTCAGGGAAGAGATCAAGTTGTAGGTCTGGAATTAGCATTTCCCTTCTCTTATGGACCATTAGTGGCTCAAACAATGAAACTGTCCCATGTTTCCCATTGAACATGGGCTTTGTGCTGCTGACCAGACAGAGTTGTGTCTGCCTGGGGATTGACAGCAATTGTGCCACTGGTGAGACACAAACCAAACAAAACCTCCAGGGCTTTGGAATTTAGACAATATCTGAATTATGAGGGCACTGTTCCAGAAGACATTATGTTCATTTTTGTAGACTTGGACAATAAAATGGTTGTGTCTTTGAAAACAATTGGCCAGGTCTTTGCTTTACTGGAGTGTGCCTTTTCTTTGACAGAAGAGAATCCCTACATGGGGAGGAAACAGGTTCCCTATAGCAGTCTCCCACACAGCTTGTTGACTATAATTGCAGTTCTCCAAATCCCCTGTGCGACATCAGTAAAGACTGACTCCACTGTGCTAAGGAAATGTATTGGACCAGGGAGGGTGATGTTGTTTTGCCTGGCAATTCAGCCAAACAAGGAGATTATTGCAAGCTCACATGGATGGAGAGTTGCCCAGAAATGCTGAGTAATAGCCAGGGGATATGCTTTAATCTGAGATAGCTACCTTGCCAAACCTAAGGTCCCAGAAGAGCAGTTAGTTTCAAGCAAAACATCCATTTAACAGTCGTAGGTCCAGCTCTAGGGTTCAAATGGCAATAGAAGAGTCAATGAAAGTATTCTAAACACTCTTCAAAATCATCTTCTTCTCTGATGCTTATTATCTCTAGAAAGGGGTAGGGGTGGGGACTGACAAAACCATTCCTCATTCAGATGTTCAGGCCTGAAGGTGGCTTCCATCCATCTCCTGGAGTTACGTACTCTGAAAGTGAACTAACTGAAAAAAAAAAGAGTAATTAGTCACCTCCCACAGTTAATCCCCAGGGCAGAATTTCAGGCCGTGTGTAATCCATCATATTATCATCACCTATGTCACCACCTTCTCCTCACTCACAAGGCTAAACCTGCAGCACTTTACTGAATAAGCAGTTCAATTCTACAAACATTTAAGTGTAGCAATGTGCAAGGAAGCATCTGTGATTTCAAACTAGCAGAATGCAACACAAAAATTAGGGGCACTGAGACAGGAGTTAGTGTTTAAGTAAAATCCTGGCTTCACCCATCACTAGCTCTATGAGCCTGGGCAAGGTACCCAAACTCTTGAGTTTCAACTTACAAAATAGAACTGACAGATTTACTCCATACATGGCTACTGTGGGTGTTTCATAGGTTAAAGGTGTTTGTGCAGTGCCTGGCATGGAATAAGCACTCACTAGGTGATATTTGTAATGTGGTGTTAAGTGGAACCTAAGTTCTTATAAGAGTAAGTTCCTTAAAGCTCAGCTGGTGCTATCTCATGGACTACTAAAGACCTAGCTCCTGGCATAAGATAGGTACTCAATAAATATTTGTGGAATGAATAAAGTAATAAGTTTTTTCTGCTTCATCTACCCACCAGTTTCTAATCCTTGATCTTGCCTAGTCCATCGCAAGGGAATTTCTAGAACAAGAGGGAAAGAGTATTATGAGTAGGTGAAGTTGGATGTGGTAACTGGTCTGGTGAAACTAATGCTGAAAACAGGAACTCAGTGGAAAACAGGGGCCAAGAGTCTAGACTTCTGGGAAGGTCACGATTAGGAACCAGGCTGGGAGTGAGACTGAGGTGAAGGCCAGATCTGGGGCATGTGAGTTCTGTGTGCTTCTTTCTCTGAGGGCTGGCTATGCCAGGAATTCTCCCAGGCTGAACCCACCCAAAATGAAACATAAAAGCTTCTCTCAAGTTTTGCCAGGAAGTGTCCTGTGACTCATTCCAGGTAGGATGTAAAAGATCATGGTCAATGAGCAGATGCTTATGCTTAGATGTGTATTGCACTCCACCCTCTGTTTCCCTAATGCCCCTCTCCCTCTACCTTCAGGGTTTCCTTCCCTCACAAACATCGTGGGAACAGAGAAAGTTGGGAAGCTCTGTTTCCTTCCATTTTTGGACTTAAATGAAGAATCTGCTTTATAAGCATCAATAAAACCCAAAGTGTTTTTCCCTCATTTCTGTGAAACTTTATCACAAATTAAACAAATTAGGTTTGCGTTTCAGGTAAACAAAATAAACAGTCTGCACCCAGAAATATGGGGACAGGCAGTGTGTTGATTGCTAACATGTCACCTGTTAGTTCTGGCTCTAAACTTTCCCTAACTGTTGTCAACCTTTTTCATGCACTGGGTCCTGGCTGCTTCTTACCAAGGATGTTCTATCAAAAAGGACATGCTTAGCCTTCAGTTTTTGAGGAGGAGGAGAATGTACCACATGGAAGTATGTTTTCAGTCCTGCAGATGGTGTTTGAAAATTACAAGGCAAACCTGAAGTAGGTGTTTTGTTTTGTTTTAAAGAACTAAAATTGTTTGTTAGTGTTGGCAAGAGTCCTAACACGGAAGGAGAAAAGAATTTGTTCCTGGCGGATTTCAAACCCACAAATAGCTAGCATGTGCTTTGCAAACACGTATCTCCAAAGCTTTGTGGGCTGCTTCCCACAGTAGGCAAGTAGTTTACACTTTGACAACAGCAACTCAACCTACTTCAAAGGATTCCTCCATTCCTTCCATGCAGATTCCTTATTCATTGCAAGTTCTCTGACCTATGGAGGTGTCACTAAGTCATCAGCAGTTGAGAGCAGACCCTTGGCTTTTTTTCATACCGCATTGTTCAACTTTTGTTGCAAGGCACTGGTGGTTTTCCTACTTCCTTTTGTGGCTCTCTAATTCTGCAGCTATTCTTTCTTGAGTTCTTTAGCAAGCATTGTTTACACCTTCTCACTCCTGCTCCTTTTAATCCTAATTGCTCCACCTCAGAGGCAGCCTCACCAAGCACAGGTTCAGGGAGCGAGGCACCAAAAATAAAAACATAGTTCAATTGAACTTAGTAAGCAGTTCAATTCTACAAACATTTAAGTGTAGCAATGTGCAAGGAAGCATCTATGATTTCAAGCAGAATGCAGCATAAATTAAGGGCACTGGGACAGGAGTTAGTGTTTCAGTAGAATCCTAGCTTTAGATTGTTTTAATATAGATATAAAGACACTTTCAATTGAACGTCACATGAGAACAGGAAGGCCCAGGACACAAATGCCCCATATGTGAGTTGAGCAGAAGAGGCAAGTGATTAAGTTAAACCCTTAAAATAGAGACCAGATCCTGAAGCCAAGAGTTAACAGCAAAAAGAAGTCAAAACTGGAGCCATGGTACAAAGCAGGAGCACTGAGAACCATGGGTTTAATTTCAAGGTAAATTAGCAAGAAGGCCCTTTTGAACCACTAAAACAGCTACTATGAAGTAGAATATCTACCAGGCACCAGACTCTCTGCTTGGTGCTTTATACACATTATAGCTCTTCAAGTTTAGTTTCCATGATGTCTAATGTGCAGATGAAGAAGCTTATGCTCAGAAATAAAAGTTCCTTGGTCACACTGTACTTTGGATCTATGTATGTCTTTGTGACATAGGCCATCATCTTTGCATGGTTTTGCTCTCATTTGGACAGACTTTTGATGTTGAGAAAGATCTGGTGCACTTTATTGAAGAGATAATAAGATGGTGTGAAGACAGGTTCTGCTCGAGGCGTTCCCTGGGCATTTCTTCCCATCATATAAACGGCTGCCTATGCATGAATAAGGGAGGCAATAGAGTACTGATGTGGTTGCAAGGACAAAGAGAGAACCAATAACTTTTACCAACTTTTAATTTCACTTTTACCATCATGTTCCAGGGCCAGATAGTTCTTCTGTTAGAATCATTCAATCAGGAAGGAAGAGTATTGAAGTGTGCACAAAGTCTGCTGTCAAACCACCTGGTCTTTCATTGGCGTTTTATTACTTACTAGTTTCCTGACCTTGGACAAGTTTCTTAACAGCTCTGTGCCTCAGTTTCCCCCTCTGTAAGATGATACTCATAATATTCAATTTATTGTCGGCTTCCTCTTGTATTAAATGAGATAACTCAGACAAAATGTGATGTCAGTTCCTGACAACCACTAAATGTTTATTCTTGTTATCACTGTTAGAAAGTGTCTTTATATCTATATTAAAATGATATAATTAAGGAGCATAACTTAAAATAAAACTAGCCTATCCACAATTTTTGTTGGCAAAGCAGAATTTGCTAGTGAACTGAACAACTGGCCTTGCTTAGGATACTTTTTCTTAAATACCATCGTCCTAGTCTTGGAATAAAATAGTGGTTCTCAACCAGGGAGTAATTTCACCCCCCTTGTTCCCCTTCAAAGGATAGTTGACAATATCTAGAGATCCTGTTAGTTATCACAACAGAGCTATGCCACTGGCATCTAGTGGGTCCAGGTCAGGATATTTCTCAACATCCTACAAGGCACAAAGCTATTTGATCTAAAATATCAGTGATAAGGTTGAAAAATCCTGTGGTAGAGGAATTGGGGTGTTTACCCTTGGGAAGAAAAAAAAATGTAAGAGAGTCCTAGATGCTATATGCAAATGTTTTTCTCTTCTTTATGACAGCCTTGCTTATTTCATTGATGTAATAGCCTCTCAAAATTCCCAAATGTACTAATAAGTTTTTATCGATTTCAGAGAGGAAGGGAGAGGGAGAAATAGAAACAACAATGATGAGAGAGTCATTGATCGGTTGCCTCCTGCACACCCCGACTGGGGATCAAACCTGAAACCCAGGTATGTGCCCTGATCAAGAATTGAACCATGATCTCCTAGTTCATAGGTTGATGCTTAACCACTGAGCCGGGCTAAATATATTTTTTAAAGTTCCTATCTTTTTCTAAAATTATCCATTTCTCAGTGTTTGGTTTTCCTGTTTTTTAATATTCCCCCCTCCCCCCAATGCTGGTGTGTTGCTTTTTTCAGATGCTGGGAGATTCTAGGTTGTCTGTCTATATTTATCAAGGAAGATCTACAACAGCAGTCTTAACTTGATTACACACTAGACAAATGGACCCCAATCACTGGGAGTGGAACTTAGGCATCTGTCGTATGGCGTTTTTTGTTTTGTTTTTCTGTTGTTTTTTTGTTTGTTTGTTTCTAGGAGATTTGAAGGCACAATGAGGGTCTAAATGACACAACATCAGGGTTTGAAATGGTTTCCCTTGGTAAAAATGAAGCTCTTTACCCTGAACACACATGTCCTTAAGTGAACACAGATTTTTGACTTCAGAATCCTTGATAATAGTTGCCAGGGAAGAAAAGGTTGGGTTGGGTAGAAGCTTCTGGAATAAGAAACTGCTTCCATGAAGGACTTAGTCTTCAAGGAAGAAAGAAACCACTAATGCCGTGGTTGGGTGGAGCAGACACACATATATGAGCTCATGGATAGGTGCTGAGGTCCATGATGGTAGGGAGAAACACAAGAACAATAGAAATATTAGGCCAAAATCCTGCTACAGGGCAGATCCAACTTTGTCAATTCACCTTCTCTTCCTAAAGTCTGCACACCTGCACACCTCTGCCCTGCACACCTGCTTTCTATAGAACTAGGCAGCTGAATCCTGCCTACATACCCTGGATTTCCCTTGTTAAATGAGAAGTGTTGGACTTCTCTCTGAAGAAGTTTATTTATAGCTCACATCTACATTTGGAAATCAGCACATACAGCTAGTTTTCCCTATGGCTCAAAGCCACAATCTTTCACAGCATTCTCAAACAGCAAGCAAAGAAGTCAACAAGGCTCCAAATATATATTTTTTTAAATGTGTGTACCCTCTTCTACAGAATTGGCTAGGCAGTCTTGGTGGAACTGCCTATGTCAAGATCTTAACAGTATCTTTATTTCTTCCTCACATTAACCCAGTTCTCTGAGGTTTCTACATAACCACATTGTGTCCCTAGGTTGCAAAGTTCCTCCCTCATCTGCTTCATCCTTATCCTACCACAAGTGGCCACAGCCTTGATTTGTATCTATGTTGGATAAGGATAGCTGACTTCAGAGACCTCCCTCAGGCTAAATCAGGAAGGCTCAGACTGAAGTAGTCACCATGTTCTCCACGTTTTTCTTACATTAATGTTGAAAGAGACTTTCTCCATTCTCTCAGAAGTCTCAAGTGCAGCAGGGGAAGAAAACAGGTCAGTGATATCTACCTCAGGACTAGTCCATGGAAAGATGGAGTTGCACATGAGGCAGCAATGAGTCAAGATGAATATAGTTTTGGTTTGCTATACACATACTTCAGTGAGTGCCCGTAGAAATCAAGAAGAGCAGTGAAGTACACACATCTGATATAAGGAACTCTTCAATGGGAATGTAGGGCAACCGATTACCAGTTTAACAAAGATATATATACCAATTTTGCTTTTATTACATTTTGTAATTCATGGATCACCTGAAAACAACCGTCTCTATGGAATGAAATTCATTCACAACATATTGATTGACTAGCTCTATGTCCCAGGAACAGTTTCAAGCACAGAGCATACAACAATGAACAAATCAGGACAACTCCCTGTTCTCATGGAATGTGTATTCTACAGCTTTATTGTCCAATACAGTAGCAACTGACACAAGAGCCATTAAGTCTAAATAATTAAAATCAAATCTAATCTAAACTTCTGTTTCTCAGTTGTTCTAGATACATTTTAAGTTTCCAATAGCTGCATGTGGCTAGTGGCTACCATAGGAGACACTCATAGAGCATTTTCATCATTGCAGAAAGTTCCATTGAACAGTACTATCTAGAGAGGGCTTGCAACCTAGAAAAATCTTCAACTGTAGTCTCCCACTTTGGTTAAAATGCTGAATGAGCCGATTACATAAGTGGTTCTTTGAGAGAGGTGGCACCACAGCTATTATCAGACTTTTGAGTAGTTCTTTAAAAGCATAAGTCACAGGACAAAGAGATTTTCATGTATATAATAATGAGTTAGATAGGCACTATTCAAAGTGTTTTCAAATCTAACTCATTCAGTCCACACAGAAGCTAATGAGATAGGTGATATTATTTTCATTTAATACCCAGGTAAATTAAGACAAGAAAGTCTTGAGCTTATAGTAAAGCATTTTTAATGGCTTTACCACTAGCCCTCAAATCTCAGTGATGTAATGCAATAAAGCTTTATTCCTTTCTCAAGACACAGGCTACCATGTTCAGTGAAGGCCATTGTGCAGAGATTCAGAGCCCCAATTTCTATTTATCTGGTGGCTTGGACACCTTTCAGGTCTTCTAAATCTTTCTATGAATCTTCTACATTTAGGCAGGAGACAGAGTAAGAAAAAGCAGGTTTTCCTAACCTCAGCATTATTGCCATTTGAAGCTGGATCATTTTTTTGTTTGCTCTCTTGTGCATTGTAATATATTTAGCAGTATCCCTGGCCTCCACCCACTAGATTCCAGTAGCATTCTTCCAGTTGTGACAACCAAAATATCTTCAGATATTACCAAAAGTTCCTGGAAGTGGAATGAAGGAGGCAAAAAATCAACCTCCAGTAGAAAACACTGGTTTAAAGGATCACTCCAAAGGCTTTAGAGGCCAGGATACAAAGTGAATGAATTTCTTTCATCAAAATTCAATTGACTAGAACTCAGTACATGGCCACATCTAACTGGGAGAAGGCTAGAAAAATGTAATTCAGCAATTTACTTAGGAAGAAGAGGAAATCTGGGGAGACCAGATAAGCAACATGGAATCTATTTGAGGAGTACAGGGCCCAGAAAATATACCAAAATCTTCAGAAAAATGTGCAGAGATTTGCAGAGCATTCTAGACAGTGTTGGAGATAAAAACATACCATTATCACAAATTTCGTTAATGGCTAATCTTATCACCCTATAGAGGACTCCCAGAATGAAAAGTTAATGCAGTAAAGCACCAGATGTTACATTTCCTAGGTACATTTATTTGTCAAATAACAGCAGACAGCAATCGGCACTTCACAATGACCCATGAAAAATTGAGCACATTCGGGGGGGGGGGGGTGGATGAGGCTGGGATGATGAGAATGTAGCATGAAACCATATAGCCCTAAATGTATTCCATGAAGAAGAACATCTGCAATATGTTCAGGAGTGCAAGGAAGACAAAAAGCATTTTTTGGAAGATGTTGAAATGGGGAATTTTGGATAAATGTTACAAATATTAGAGCTTCAGACACAGGGAGAGGTGTTGGGGGAAAGTTACCACTCATTTACTACTAAGAGTTTCAAAGAATATCTTGGCTTAATGTAAAGACATGTTGTAAAGTTGATTACTAAATTGTCTAGAATCCCACTTGAAGTATTTTGGTATTGCAATGCAGCTTAGTTCATACCCACTCTACACACAAATACACACAAAAATGCATTCTTTTTTCATTTAAATTGCAGTAGGCTTTTGTTGGTACATTAAAAACTTTTAAATATTCCTTAATTTTCCCTGGTTTATGATAACAAATAAAGACAAAATGCTTCTTGAGTTTTTAATTACATGGAAATTATTTCTCATATGCCTAGTCTGGACATTTTTCTCCTTACTATGTAATCATATTGAAAAGAACTAGAAACTCTCAAGTTTCTACCAACTGGCACCAAACCAAACTCAGAAGCCAAGGCTGGCTCTCCAACCACTCTTAGCTCCACCCAATCCAATCCCTGCCCATACTTAAAGACAGCCACATTACATCTCTGTGCCAATAAAAATCAATTAAATCCAGCATTAGTTACTGAGTTGAATAAAAATAATGTCTCCAATAAATTCAAATAAAGACCTATATGGTATTAAAATGATGGATAACCTACATGTTACTAAAATAAATGATTATGCTTTATTCATTTTATAAAAAAACTTCTATTTCATTGTAAAAAAACAATAACACTGGAAGTGTATACAAATGGAGAAAAAGAAAAAAAAAGAAGGAAGAAAAAGAAGGAAAAGGGAAAGTAAGTTATTCTGAATAGTGGATAAGTTATAGTAAGAGGAGAACTCATTTCTAGTCCCCTACAGCAGACGTCTGTGGTGACATTTTCCAGAGAGTGGAAAATAAGGACAGACAGAATTATAAAACAACACCAGCTAATAGCCACAAGCAATGACTTTTCTCTAGGTCATTTTAGTGAGAAACAAATTTGTAAGCATAGCTAAGTAGATATGCGTATGTACATTAGCTCACCAAATATTTATCCTGAAATGTTATACATAAAATACTCTACTAGATTCACAAGTGAGGGATGGGAAAGGTGAAAAAAATATAATACCTTTCATCAACAAAACTTGAAATGCAGTAGGGATTTCAGATAAGTATAGAACAAAACAAAACACAAAGGGGAAAGGAAGGAAAGGGGAGGGGACTAGAGGAACGAAAGAGAAGGGAAGGAAGAACAGGTGGAAAAAGGATACTAAAGAATTAAAATTTCTTGGATAAGTGAAGAGATGTGGCATAGAGATCTGCCTGGCTGATCTCTGAGCCACTCCTAGAAACCAGAAGGTCAAGGTTATATCTTATCTAATAAAAGAGAAACATGCAAATTAACTGTACCTCTGCCATACCCACAAGCCACACCCACCAGCCAATCAGGAGAAAGCATGCAAATACATCCAACCAAGATGGCAGCAGACACAGAGCTGGAGTGAACAGGAGGCTTAGGTTGCCACTGGCGATGGAGGAAGCCAAGCTTCCCTCCTGCCCTGGCCAGCTGTGGGCTCCACTCAAGGTACAAAGTGTCAATAATACAAGATAAATAAATCTCAAGTGCCTAATTCCAGCCACTGTGGCCTCTGTTCAAGGAGAGCCTGGGAGCCTGGGTTGCCCAGGGCTGTGGGCAGTCAGCAAACAGCCATCAGCCACTTACCCAGGTTGGCCAGGCACCCTAGTGGGGACCCCCACCCTGAAGGGAGTGTGGCCAGCCTAAAAATAGCCCTCAGACCTCGCCCTCAGCCCCTTGCCCAGGCCACTCCATGCCTCAAGAGAACTCCCACCCTGATTCAGGACACTCGTCCAGGCAAACCAGCCAGTCCACACCCATGCACCAGGTCTCTATCTATACTAATAAAAGGGTAATATGCTAATTAGACTGGGAAACTTTCCAGGAGACCTTCTAGATGTTCTTCTGGACAAAACCATGGTGACAGAGCCAAGGTAGAAGCAGTGAGAGACCAAGAAGGGAGGGCAATCGTGGGTGATCAGGTTGGTGGGGGGCGGGGCCATTGGGGCTAAGCAGATCAGGAGGGGGGCCAGGTGGGGGCAAGCAGGCTATCAGTGGGGGTCAGTTGGAGGTGATCAGGACAGCAGGGGTGGGGGCAGTTTGGAGTGAGCAGGTCAGCAAGGGGGCAGTTGGGGGTGAGCAGGCCAATGGGGAGGGATGGTGGGGCAAGCAGGCCAGCAGAGGGGCAGTTGGGGGTGAGCAGGCCAGCAGGCAGAGTAGTTAGAGACAATCAGGCAGGCAGGCAGGCAGGTAAGTGGCTAGGAGCCAGCAGTCCCAGATTGAGAGAGGGATGTCCGACTGCCAGTTTAGACCTGATCCCTGTAAACATGCAGTAGGATATCCTTCGAGGGGTCCCAGATTGGAGAGGGTGCTGGCTGGGCTGAGGAACACCCCCTCCCCCATGCATGAATTTCATGCATTGGGCAACCACTAATATATATATATACACACACACACTCAGTGGCCAGATTATGACCATCTGATGTTTGTAGGCAAATTAGCTATAATTTCACACTGAAGTTGCCAGAGGGCCAGGCCATTATAAACGTCTGAATAGCACAACATACCTAGGTATCGTTGCTGATCAAGTTCATCCTATCATGTTGATGGTGTATCCCAATGGAGATGGCTTCTTCCAACAAAACAATGTGCCATGCCATGGTGCTCGTATTGTGCAGGAGTGGTTTCAAGAACATGAGGGAGACTTTACCTTGCTTAGGTGGCCCTCACAATCACTAGATCTCAATCCAATTGAGCATTTGTGGGATGAAGTTAAAAGAGCCATTAGGCAGCTGGTTCCACAACCATCAAATCTCACAGAACTAGACAGTGCTATTCATCAGGCATGGTGTCAGATTCCTCGCATCAACCTTTCAACATCTTGTGGCATCAATGCCAATGCCAAGAAGAATCACCGCAGAATTGAAGGCAAAAGGTGGCCCAATGAAGTACTAATGGAGTGGTCATAATAATCTGGCCACTCAATATATATATAAAGAAGAAGAAGTGTTCTAGGCAAAATTAAGTCTGCTTTACCACTCTGGGCAGAATCATACTTGCTCCTTTGCAGTATGATGAAATGAAAATTTTAGGGTACTAAAAGAGAAAAACCATCAGATTTTACATGGCCTTTATTACTTATCAAATGTAGTGTCAAGTCATCCCAGCAATTACTCATATGGCTTCCTACGTTCTGCCTGAAAGTGAAGTCCTTCATTTCTCCAAAGGCTCTGGGGTCCCTAAGCCTGGCATTGTTTGTTCAATGACCTGGGGCAGATTGAAAAAGAGGGTGTGTTTTGTGTATCATCAAATCACTATGCTCCTGACTACTTTAGAATGCCATAAGAAAATTTATTTTTCTTCTTCCAGGTACCAAAATCAAGCAAGCAAGCAGTTTATAAGCCAAAGGACCGTTTAATAAGGAATTTGTTACATGTTCTCTCAATACTACATGTTCTCTCTCCTTGGTACAATATGCAGTCCAACTCCCAAATGCCTACAGTATAATGATTAAAAGAATGTATTTTGGAGTTAGTTTGGGTATGAATTTTGGTTCTACTACCTATTGCTGTGTGACCTTGGACAAATTTATTAACTTGTCTTCAGAGAGAAAGGGAGAGAGAGATAGAACCATCAATAATGAGAAAGAATCATTGATTGGCTGCCTCCTGCACGCCCCCTACTGGGGATTGAGCCCAGCACCCTAACCCTAACCCACAACCTAGGCATGTGCCCTTGACCAGAGTATAACCTGGGACCCTTCAGTTCACAGGCCGACGCTCTATCCATTGAGCCAAACAGACTAGGGCCAAGTCTTTAGTTTCTTTACCTTGAAAGGTAAGATAATAGTAGTACCTACTTCATATGGTCATAATGGGGTTAAAAGAAGTAATAGCTGCAAAGAATTCATAATAATATCAGGCTCACAGTGAGTTCAATGAATGCTGCTTATTAATAATATTACTTCAGAAAAAATAGCTAATAGTAATATCATGTTAAGTCCTTATGTTCCCCATAAGAAAAAACACATGGGTGTCAAAGCATCTAAGGTCCCATGGAAGACTCTTCTTGAGTTTCTCCCATCACAGGGGCAAACCCTGTGTCAATAATGGCCCATAGACCAAGATATGCACCCCCGTTTTCCTTGTAAGTCTGGCATCCTGCCGTCAGATTCTTTCTCTACAACAAAAGAATCTTATACATTACCATCAGAAGAAAATAGTGGCACTAAGCTTAGATGCCACTATTTCTCTGGCTACTCGCAAGATGTTATTCCTGATTTCCATTATCCATCAGAGTAACAACTCATCTCAGTCATAAAAAGTTGATGAATATTCTTCCCTTCATGTCTTTATTCAGGTTATTCATTAACCATGATATAGGATTTAGTCATAGACAAAGACATACACATGAATTTCTCTACAAATATCATTCAGTACTTCTTGCTCTGCAGAGATGGTATTGCTTTTCCTCTACTAAATCTCAATCTCTCTCTTGCTCCTCCTCCTCTTTCTCCTCTCTCCTTCACTCCTATAACTGGAAGTCATTAGTTTATGACATCTAATCTAATAAAAGAGTAATATTGAAATTGTTTCTCCAGGACCCCCTAAGCCATGCCCACCAGCCAATCAGAGCATCTGTATGCAAATTAACCCAGCCAAGTTGGAGGCTGGCAGTCACAGAGCTAGAGTAAACAGGCGGCTTCTGTTGCACCAGGAGTAAACTGTCTGCCTAGGTCGGCTGGGCCTCTCTCTGCTCAAGGCAACATAGTTGCAATTATAGAAGCCACGGAGCTGAAGCCAACAGGAGACTTCATTACCTGCCTGGGCCTCAGCTTAAAGCAACAGTGTATCAATTATAGAAGATAATTAAACCCCAGAAACCTGCTTCCAGCCAGCCTTGCTAGGACATTGGGTCAATGGGAGCTGTGGGCAGTCTGAGAGCCTGAAAACGGCCCTCAGCCCCACACCCAGGTTGCCCAGGCACCCCAGTAGGAACTCGAACCCTGAAGGGACTGTGGGCAGCCTAAAAACAGCCCTCAGCCCCTCACCCAGGCTGGCCACACCCCAATGGGGTGAGGGTCCACATTGGGGGGCTTGGCCAGCCTGCAAACAGCCATCAGCCCCTCACCCAGGCTGGCCAGGCATGCCAGCAGGTGGATATACCCTGAGGGGTCCCAGACTGTGAGAGGGCACAGGCTGGGCTGAGGGACCTCCCAAGTGCACAAATTTTTGTGCACCAGGCCCCTAGTATTAATATGTTAGTCTGTCCAAGTATTTTTATCACCTCTCCACATGGGCAATTGTCCTCATATATTTAATGGATTTGTATGTGTGTGCTTGTAAATACACTTTCAAAAAGTTTATGATTTTTTCATGTGCATTTATATCTATGTCCAGTCTGCTATCTCTAACTGTGGCATGATGCTCTGTGATATTCATCTACCACATTTGGATAATCACTTTCCCCTGGTAGACATACTGATTGCCTCCACTTCCCTATCACCACTCAAACAGCTGCAAATAAACCTGTGTATGACTCTGGGAGATGTCTACCCCTGGTCCAAATTGCTGGATTTTCAACAAACATATAGTAAAACTGACTAAGAGCTATCACTTTGCTTTGTAGCATGGTGACAGCAGCTGAAGCAGCCTCAGTTTTCACACTCCATAGTACACATCACAATCATAAGCCCTTCCTTCTTTGTCAACACAATGATGTTCATGAAATCGAATTGGCCACCTTGTGTTCAATGTCAAGTTCTATTAGTACCCATTCTCTATGCATTAGGATACACAGTAAGGCAGGGCTAAAAAAAAAAAAAGTACTGATTCTCTTCCCTGACGTTTTCTTGTTAACTAAGCATTTTGTTATGTTTTCTCCAATGTCCTATCAGTCAATCACCAAATTTTTGAGCTTTATTTGTGCTTTCCCCTCCCCTTTCATTCATATTTTAGGTTAAATTCCTTTTACACAGGTTAGGAATTCTCCTGTCAAACAATTTTCTGTTTCTCATGGGTTGCATTTTATCCACTGCCAAGGCTCAGATGTTCTGGCATGAAAAACCATGGTCTAAAACATTTTAATGCCATTTTTTTTAAACCACTGGTTGCTTTTTTCTCTTCCAAATGCTTCCTCTTGTAGCCTGGACTTCAAAGTCCCCAGCAATACATTCCAGATTTCTTTGGCTCCTTTATTATTAATTCCAAAGAGATCAGCAAAACAGCCAGTTGTTGATGAGTTTGAAGAGACATTGCTGCTACTTTTTCAGAAGATTCGATCATCCCATCCTCTGAGTCACTTTTTCTACACATTGACTTCCTGATGTTGGCTTCAATTTTATTCAATTAGTTGGGATAATTTTTTTCCTGTCTTTTGTCTTGAATTACTCTCTCCATCCTGTAGAATCTGGCATGATGTTTCCCCATTATATTGTCCACCTAACTCAGGAGTTTTAAAACATAGTTTGTTTCATAATTTTACATGAATCTTGAGATTCCAATTCCCAGTTGTGATGATGGCAGAAAATTAATCCAGTCACTTTCAGATTCTTACTCTTCTTCAGTCAAATTCAAAGTTATTATCTCACCAACAGTCCATTTCATACAAGCGCTTTTTTCTCTTCTTCTCCAAGCCAGTTTGGTATCAACTGCCCTGGAGAGAACAAAGAGGCGTGCCTCACTCTGTCTGGTCCTGGATCACCACCCGACATTGATTAGCCAGTGACAATTGGCTGGTCTGTGACAACCATTTTCTTCCTAAGATTAGTGGCTTCAACTGATTCCAGGAAGCTACAGCCACTTCTGCCTCTTACCCCAGGTACAAGTCAATGAGCATCTCCTGGTGTCTCTCTGTCCTCTTGAATGGCCAAGTGACCTCTTAGAGCTGGCGAAAAATGACACTACCAACAAACATCCAAGAATTTCTGGAGCCACAAGGAGATTACAAAGTTCCACAAATTGCCAACCTTGGGGGGGGAAAAGGGGGAGCAAGTGGGTGAATCTTCACTCCCTTTGAGCCTATCTGCTCTGTTTCCACATAGCCCTACAAATCTAGGGCTTCACTCAATGAAATTCACCCAAAGGGTAGTATTGCTTTATATATGGCTCTTTGCAAAGAGACTTATCTAATAACCACCCCCACACAACTAACACACACACACACACACACACACACACACACACACACACAATCATCATCACCACTACCACCAACTCCCCTTTCTTTTTGCATTTTAAAGCACTCTTTCTTCTGCCTTCTCCTGAAGCTTGTCAGTATTCCCCCTCCCAGGACAGGGGTATGGGTGAAGCAGACCCTATAAGAACTTCCTTTGACTTTAGTAATTTTGACTCTGGGTCATTCATTATCATTGGGGTAACTTGTACCCACAGCATCCGTTTTCAAATAAACTTCCCAGTGGTGGAGAACTGGACTGCTAGGAGCATATTCCATACTACTTTCCTATCACTCTGCTACATTCTCATGTGTAGAAGCCTATCTCTCTGGAAAGTCTGCTGGTAGAAAGTCTGCAAGCAATGAATGAGACGTTTCATCTCTCAGCGAGTAAGTTCTTTAATAGTTCACACCTAGTTAAGCCTCATTTTGTGAAAAACTAGTGTGCTGCTGAAATATGGTGATTTGCACTACTCAAAAGCCCCACCAGATTGTAGGCAGAGGATATTGAATCAGAGCATAACCCAGTCTAGGCAAAAAGCCTGAAGCACAGCGCCTGGTTCAGCCCATATAAAATGCTACAGCAGGGCTTTGTAATAGGAGAAGTGTTTACTGATTCTAAACAAAAACTTTATTTCTGTTAAAATTCTGAAAAAAATTTCTGGTTTTTCAAAATCTAATTCAAATAGTTTAAATTACTTCTTTTTGCAGAACTTGTCACTTTTCTTTTTGATATATATTTTAAATATCTTTGTATTATAACACACTATTATGCATAATAATGTGTAAACATTGAAGGACACCTTTATGGGGTTTTTAAAATTCATTTATTACAAAGTCTGGTACTTCTCCTTATTAGGAAAATTTGTAAAAGATTTTGAAATGGGCAGAAATTACTAAGATGTCTCTATTGATTTCCTCTTGGTATTGTAACAATGACCACAAGCCTACTGGATTAAAGCAACACAAATTTACCATCTTATACTTCTGGAGATCAGAAGTCTGCAATGGGTCTTACCAGGGCAACATCAAGGAGTCAGCAGAACTGCACTGCTCTGGGGGATCTTGGGAAGACTTTGGTTCTTTGCCTTGTTCAGCTTCTGGAGGCCTCCTGCATCTCTTGGCTTGAGTCTTCTTTATCCATCTTTAAAGCCAGTAGTGTAGTATCTTCAAATCTCTGACCGAAATCTCTCCTCTGCCTCTCCCTTCCACTTTAAGGGACTTTGTAGTTACATTGGGACCACCCCAGGACAATTTCCTTATCTTAAAGGCATCTGATTAGCAAACCTAAGTCCATCTTCAACCTTAGTTCCTCTTTTCCATATAACAAAACATATTCATAGATTCTGGGAATTAGAACCTGGACATTTGGGGCAGCAGGACATTATTCTTTCTACCATAGTGCCCTTTCTGTGGGATGCTCATTGTTACCTACCTAGTGGACACGCTGGGGGTTATCAGATTCTATTTGGATGTTCTCCTTATTTTTGACAAGGCTGTTGTACAACTCTGTAAATTAGAGAAACTGAGAGCAATGCACATAATTCTTCCCTATAGGAGTACAAATGAATTGTGTCTGATATATAATTATTTCTGCTCTGTAGAAAAGACAACTCCAAACTAAATTTTATTGCCCTATAGATATTAAATATAAATTTTAACATCTTGTGAATTCCTCCATTATTAAATTAAATCTTGGACCTGTTTATTTTATATCTGTAGGAGCATGATAATTTTTCCTTTTAAAAATTAAATTTTAACACTCTTGAACTCACCAAATGGCCAACCACTATGTGCCTAGAAAATGTACCAGAAGCTGATATTCTCTTACACAGTATTTCCCAAAGTGCACTTGATCTAACATTAATTCTGTGGGTCCTAATAAATGTTCCCGGAAACAAAGGTTTCATTTCAAAGTAATTTGAAGGAAATATTTTATTTGCAGAATCTCTCACAGGACTAGTAGTTAATGTAAAATATTTTAGAAAATTTTATTCTAGATTATTGGCTTCTTGCCACATTATAAACTAATGCAAACCAGTAGCCAAGACACTCCTAAAATGATAATGTTCATGCCAAAATATTCATTCTCTCAGTTTCTCTGCCTCAGTTTACCCAACTTCAAAATGCTCTTGTATGTCTTTCACTAAAACTTGCTTACAACCAGGAGTTACAAGTGTATAGGTGTGTCTCAGAAGTGAAGCTATCTCTGATTTTTCTTTCATTTGATTTTTAAAAAAATATTCAAGAGATTGAGATTGAATATAGAGTGTCAAGTTATTGATTTATAATGGGTCATCAATGACTCAAAAGCTCAAGTTCATTAGCCAAGTTTCCACCTTCCTGGTACAGAAGGCCTGGTAGCTAGCTGGTAGGCAGATGACTCTTTGTTGACTATGAATCAAAGAAAGGTGAGGTATGCACTCTTTTAGATAAGGTAAGATGATAAACACCAATATTATTAGGTGTTCATCACTTGCCAACCCCTGTGCTGAACACTGTGCATAACCTCTTTTAATACTTGAACTTACTAAATATCCCCATTTTACTAAAAAAGAAACCAAACCATAGAGCCAGAAAATTCCTTGTTCATAGTCACAGGGCACATGAGTGGCTGAGCTGAGATTGAGCCCCACACAGTATCAAGCACTGAGATGCACAGGTCCACAGTCCCTTAGCTGATTGGATCAGATGTATTTCAAATTTCATAATTTTTAAGATTTTAGAGAAGTACACAGTTCATTTACGTACATTACAACACCCCTAGTGGAGATTAGGGTAGCATCTCATGATCAAACACATGACTTTATCTGTAATAAAAACCAAAACCAAAATTCACACTGAGATAAAGACAATAAATTGCCTCATATCAACTCAGGTCACATTTTGTTTTGAAATGAATCATAAAGCAGCATCCATTTTCATAGTTGTTTTTTTTTTTTTTTTTTTTGGAATTGTTTACAAGATTCTGGGCCTACACTTCTTTTTAAGTATTCAGCTTTGTTCACTAATTTGAGTACCTCTCTCTTTCCCGGGTAGTACTGACAGAATACTGCTGATTCTTACTCTTTTATCTCAGGCTTCATGAGTCCCAGCCTTCTAATACCAGGTTTCCTGTTCAGCCAGAGTAAAATGCCGTTAGCCTCTCGGGGAAGCTCTGGCCTCTGGTTTCACTCCTCTTCTCCCTACCCCTACCCTACACTTGAGCATGCACACGTCTAGAACTGAGCCACCGGATTGAGGCTGTGGTCTCCTTTTCCCAGTGTTTCCTTTCTTGGGAGCCGGTCTTTCCTCTAAACGCCTGGAACAATGACCTGGAGCAGCTCCTGGCTGTGGCCCACCTGCCCTGAGGTGGGCCATTTAGATACACCAGTGTCCTGAAGCTCTTTAGGAGATGCAGGCTGGTCCTCCCCTTTCCTTGTCAGGCTTTTGTGTTGCTTTTCCTTGCCATCACTGTGGGATAATTAAAAAGACTGAGGCTTTGGTCTGAGTCCAGAAGAAAATGAGAAGAACAGGCCTTCCTTAAACATATCAGAAGGTCTCCGGATCCTCAGCCTGGCTCACCAGGCCACCTTATCAGAATTTGGGACAAAAGTTCACAGAGGCGAGCAAAAATGTTCTGGTCTTGGCCTTGATGCCTATTTCCCACATGAACGTTAGAGGGAGGTGGCTGTTCCTGTGGCTAGGTCCCTGGACAACCCTCTCTCATTTCCATTCAGCCACAGTCGATAAATATAACTGTCCCGGTATGGGCTTTCCTAGTCACATTGCAGACTTGCTGCCTTCTGTTGACACTTTGAATTTGGGTGCTTTTATATTTTCCCAGGCCCACATTTATGGAAATTCTTTTGCATTATTTCTGAAGATAATTCATTGCATCCCTTTATGTGTTATATTTCACCAATTGAGCTCTCAGAGGGTCACTGTGCACCCAGAGTTGGTACTTAAGACCCTACACAACTGGAATGGCACAGGCACCAGCCAGTCAGAACAGACACCAGCTGTAAAACAGGAGGGCTGTGCTGATCCATGAAGGTGTAGCCTCAGCCTGGCTGGAGCGTGTCTGCCTGCAAAAGTAGCCTATGATTCCATTCTAGTTCCTATCCTCATTTCGCCCACTTGTGAAATGTGTCTTCATGGGTCATTGAGGAAGGGCAGCCAGAGACATTTCCACGGCAGTAAAGCCATGACAATACATGCTGCAGTAGCGAGAAATAGATAATCAAAGAAACAATGTTAGTGTTCATGATCACTACCTATGTATGGGTGGTATGTAAGGAACTCTTTCCTGATAGAAGCTGGCATCTCTATCTAAAAGGTAGGGTGTGCCCTCTAAGAATCCGTTTTTACTTCTAAAGGAACAAGCCTTAAAGATGGCATCAAGTCCTCAGCTCACAAAGAATTGCTGCTGGAACCATTCAAAGTTTTCATTCTAGAAAGCTCCAAAAATATATCTTCTAAACCTGCTGACT
This sequence comes from Murina feae, assembly GCA_004026665.1. Classification (NCBI taxonomy): domain Eukaryota; kingdom Metazoa; phylum Chordata; class Mammalia; order Chiroptera; family Vespertilionidae; genus Murina; species Murina feae. The sequence continues at coordinate 51,140 of PVJC01001281.1, forward strand.
ATAACCGCTGCTCAGCATGAAGACAACCAGGAGCTAAAAATATACATTTTGTCTAAACAGCTCTGAATTTTCTGAAGTGTTAACCATCAAGCTGCTCATTGTATTGACCGAAGCTGCCAAACTCAGGTCTATTGTCTGCACACATTCACCAATGACACCTCCTGACAAAATATGACACTTCGCTTGTGACTCTATTAGACGTTCTATAAATAGCAGAATGAAGAAGAGCAGTGAGGTGTGGGAGTTGTGAAGAGTCATGGGTAACAGGGGAACAGCATCAGCAGAGAGGCCCCCTGGCCAGGAAGAGGCAGCCCAGAGCTCCGACCAGACTTCCTCTGGTTCATTGCAATATGCAGGCACAGAGTTTGTTTCCAAGTCCAAATGGAAAAATATTAGCTTTAGGATGAACAATATCATAACCTCCCACTTTACAGAGGAGAAAACAAAAATCTTTCACCTTCAACTCAATTTCAGTTAAATTTTAAAGGAGTTTTCTAATGAATGTGCATAAAACCTACTATGCAAAAATTGGTTTTATAACCTCCTTGATTTAGACATTTCTGTTGCATATAGCATTCTGTTATTGGACACATTTTCCCTTTTCTGTTTCTGTAGATTAGAAAGAATAGAGTATAAAGAACCTTTTCTCCTCTTCTGTTCTTTCTCTCCTTCAGGCGATCATTTTTGGCTCCTATTTGTAGATTCCAGAACAACTCTATACAGTAACTTGAAAATTAAAATTCCCACCAATCCCAGCTCTCACCTCACACAGTTGAAAGTATGTTTACACACCACTTTGACTTTTTCTTATCAGTCCATGGCAAGAGTATACAGAAATTAAAAATAACATTTAGAAAATTTTCAGCAGTTTGTCACAATAATTTTAACCCTCTTGAAGCTGATCATAAAAAAGAGGGGCTTATGTTTTGTGTATTCATCCATGAAAAACTGGGAATTTAAAAGAACTGACTGGTTTTCAACCCCAGATAGTCTGAGAAGCACTGTCCTGACTTGTTGCCTTTCCAATTTTTCTGCCTTGCTCTTGATCCATAATTATGTGATGATTGATTCTGACCTTCTGGTTAGCAGTGCTCAGAATGCAGTCAGGTACAATGTCCAATAAAAAATAATCCATCAACTAGTATCATTATAATTTTCGTTTTTTACCTTGAAAAGTGCTATTGCCCATTAGCTCATTTTAATGTTTGCAACCATGTGAGATGGGAAAGAAACTATGACCTGTATTTTACATGTGATTTGGCTGAGCTCAGAAGCAGTTTGCCCTGTCTGAGGTGACAAGCTAGAGAGGGCCAAGAGAAAGTAGAAAGATATTTATTGGGTTAGTGACCATGAAGAGTTTTCTTAATCTCTGAGGTTTGCTTTCCTTATCTGAAGGAGGCAGGTAATACCTTGCAAGCTGAAGGCTATGAAAAGAATAAGTGAGAAAAGTGAAAAATAACATAAAAATGTTATATGCTTAAAAATTGACTTCTGTTATGTGTTTGGTCAGTGGTTTACATCTTTTTGCTATGTGAGTGCTCATAGAAAGGTGTGGCTTTGTAGATAATGCCTATCAGGAAAGCAGGCTTCTCCAAAAGGGAATTATTCTCCTCTCTGTAAGCTCTCCCAAAGCTAATGCTGCAAACACAGACTTCAATACAGACTAGAGGTGGTGAGAGTTGTGGGGCACAAGGGGTAAAAGAGAAGGCTGTGATTTAAGAGTCCTACGGAAAACTAATCTACATTCTCTTTTTCAATCTCTCATGTGAGTGTAGCCCATACAAAGGGAGGCCTCGTTATTCTTTGAAGCCAAGTACAGTCACGACATTTAAACCACATCACTCTGACTCAGAAAGCTTTCAAGAATTTACTAGATGTTTGCTGTACTTTCTCTAAGACTTTCTAAAAATCCTCTTTAGACATCTTTTCTTCCTCCCAGGTTTCATATTGCCAAGGATGCCTCCCCTCAAATTTCAGTGAATAAATTCCTCCATCTAGTTATATGATGGTATATTCAATTGTAACAATTTGAAGTTACAAAGGGAATCTATGTAAATTATCTCACTGTTTGGCTCAATGAATGCCTGTGGAGCACCTGCTGTGTACTAGTTACTGTTCAAAGCTTTGTGGGTACTGACAAATACATAATCTCCGCCTCAATATTGATGATGAAAATAGTACAGCAGGTGATGTAATTATCTCCATTTTACAGGAAAGAATCTACACTCAGAGATTAGGGTAGATCATATAGCTGGTAATGGTGACATCTGAACAAGATCCAGGACTACCTAACTTTTGGATCATTACTTCCTAGTTGTCTATCCATGAGTGAGCTCTTTGCAAAACAAAATAACAAGATCCTTTTAGATATACTCAGTTACAATTCCTAAACTGGCATAGAAATAATAGTTATAGCCAGCTGGAATTTGAAATGATTTTCTCTAAGGCATCTTTACTCAAGCCTCTACAACAGTGGCCTCCGATAGAACCTTCTGAAAAGAGAAATGTTCTGTGCTGTCCAATATGGTAGTCAGTAGCCACCGGAAACTGTGAGGCCCTTGAAATGTGGCTAGTGCAACGAAGTAACTGAATTGTCTTATTATAGTGTATTGTATTTAAAATTACATATCCTTTATAGTGTGGCAGATCATAGCAACATGTGGACAACCACAGGATTTTACATTTTTTACAGGAAGAGAATATTCCTCTCAACAGATAGAAGAGATATTTAACAGATACTTAACTTGCTTTAATATTTTGTGGCGTGAAGATGAAAGTGAGGTAAAAAAAAGAAACAGATAGAGATGCTGACAGGCAAAGCTCAAAAGGACACAGCCATTCAGAAAACAAAATAAATTATTAGTGGAGATGGTGACCACTGTACCTTCCCACATGCTGATCACTGGTAGAGAAGAATCCTCTCTTCCCAGACGGATGCTTTCACTTGTGGTGGGGGGAAGAGAGGAGAAATAAGCTTGTGCGTACAGAACTCTGTTTCTAAATGCAACGGGTTGGCTATTTTTATCCACTCAACCCAGACATATTACTGAATATTAATAAACTCTATGGTTTAAAATGAACTGGCTGAATGTGGGAAGGAGAGGATTTAGTCCTTTTTCCTCTTTATAAGAGACAAACAAACATGATACTAAGTTTGTGCCCCATGTAAACCAAGTAAAGATTTTACCCCAGAAAGATTCAGATGTTGACTCAACAGATGGCAAGACATTTTTCTTTTGTCACTAATTCCCATAACCCTCTGGATTGCACATTGTACTGTCTATGGACTTTTCTTATTCATTTTGCATTTCCATGCTGTAGAGATAACCAAGCTACTTGTTTTTAAAAAGTTCCATTAGCCCTGCTCCTGATCTGAGACAGCACAGGATATTCGGTGACCAGGTCCCAGATTATGAAAAAGAAAATTTATAGTGGAATCACTGACACAGTTCAATTCCAGCAGCCCACACAGAGGCCTTCATGCAGAGGGCAAACAGAAGCCAAGACTCATGGAGCTCTCAGGGCACCATCATTTTCTCCCTTAATTAAAAGGAGTTATTCTAGAAAAACAAGACATAATATATAGTAATGTAATAAATATGTAAAGTTACACAAAGGTGGCAAGATATGACTTTTTAACCTGTTTTAATTTGGAAATGCCACTACCTGTTGTCTGTTTGTCTTTGCTTCTTTGCTTTGGAAGGAGTGATTCAACCCATTGTAGGAGGAAGGAAACTTGCCCTGCCCTTCTTTCATGCCCAGCACACTCCACCCCTGGGAGGGAAAGCAAACATTTCTCCTTTGCCTCTGGAAGTGTCTGGTGACTAAGCCTCCCACTCTGGAAAGAGAAACCAGTGTTCAGTTGCTAATTATTTGGGTTTTGGATTCATAGCTATTGAAGATTATTTCATAAAAGAGAAGTAAATAGAGGATCTAGGGCTGGAGGTCCAGAAAGTACTAAAATCAGGGGGCAGTGAGCAGGAAAAATGGGAGTTACTGAATGGGGAGAATTGTCTGGGGAAAGGGGATGTGGAGGAAGGGGTGGGTAAAAGGTATTGTAGAGTAATTGGAAAACAGTCTTGAAGATGAGGAGAATCGGTCCTATCCATTTGCCACCCAGTGTTCACATAAGTGGAACCATCTCCAAATCTGTATCTGGGACTCAGAGGTATTTTTCCCCATCTTGTACCCATACGGGGAGTATCAACTCCCCGATGAACACAACAAACATCTTTGCGCTTTGCAGTTACCTCTTGGGCCCTTGATAAATTTCAGCATTAAGAGTTCTATTCAAGAAAGCTCATCTCTGACTATGTTTCTCAAAGTCTGACCCAAGAACCTTTTACATTAGAATCATCAGGGATGGCTACTAAAATTGCATATTTCTGGGCCTCACTCTAAGGGATTATGATTCAGTAAATCTAGAGGGGCACCCAGGAATCTGTGATTAATGCAATTTACAAAATCATTATGATCAAGATAAAAATGGAAAACACTGTTCTAGGAATACCTTTAATTTTCCAAAACTAGCAGCATGATAGCCTATCATTTATACTATCATGAAACAAACTTCATACAAACATAAATGCATATATAATGGTTATTTTGGACTGTCAGTTATAACTAAAATTTTACAAGCTATTTTCTGCATCCTCTCTTTTTTTCTTTACCAATCCAAATATACACTTTTCTTTTACCCAGAAGAATAGGAACAATACAACAGAATATGTGTTTTACTCTTGTTTTTCCTTTTAAAAAGAGAAAGTCACCTGGCGGTGCGGCTGAATGGTTGAGCACTGACCTATGAACCAGGAGGTCACAATTTGATTTCAAGTCAGTGCACATGCTGAGGTTGTAGGCTCCATCCTCAGTAGGAGGCATGCAGAGGCAGATAATCAGTAATTCTTTCTCATCATTGATGTTTCTATCTCTTCCTCGACCTTCCTCTCTGAAATAAAAATATATTTTTTTTTGTAAAAAAAAAGAGAATGTTAGAAGAATAAATAAGTGGGAAGAGATCTCTGAGGCTAAACATAGGCTTCTGGTAAAAAAAAATTTTTTTATTTAAAAAAATAAATCCTAAAAATTACTAAATACAACACTGTGGTGAGGGAAAGGGGAGAGTCAGGAGCTGGGTAGAGGCGGGCAAAGCAGGGGAATGGGGACAACTGTAATAGTGTCAAAAATAAAGCTTAAAATATTTTAATAAAATAAAAAACATTCAGAAGCAGGATGCTAACACATTAGACCTCCAGGATGATGGAAAATGAAAAGGAGAAGTAGTTCAAAAATGACCGATCCACATGCCAAGGTCACTCCTACTCATAACAGAGTAAGAAAGTCCCTCCTGTTTCACATATCTTCCCCACCCATTCAGTTACCCATTCAGCCACCCACTGCCTTCCATTTCCTCATCACATTTATTTATTTTATTTAGGGCCAATATAACTTTAAACCATTATGTGGATGAGGTAGCATTTAAACCCATTGTAAACACTTTTACTTAGAGAAAATAACTGTTGGAATAACACCCAGATCAAATAAAATTTCCCTGAGTAGAAGGTTGTCTTAAATTGGATTCTCCCAGAAGTAGCTTGATGAGACAAAGAATTAAGTGATAGTAATTTACTTGAGGTCAGAAAAAAGAGATCATGAGTAGGGAAATGGGAAAGTGAAACAGGGAAGAGAGGAACACAATAAAGGTGTGATAATGAGCAATTTACTACTGTGACAACCGGGGCTTATCCCATGGGGGACCTCAAGGCACTGTACATAGCACATCTCAGTTTTCTAAACCAAGGTGTAAGGAGCTGGGGTATTTATTCACCAACTCGTTTTCATCATTGGTCGAGAGGGGGTCCAGGACATTATCACTTGCATTCCATTTGTGTGAAGCTGTGACCTGAAGCTCCGGGGTGTGAAGAACACCATCAGCATATAATAGACTGATGAGTGCTTAAGGTATGTGGACTGGGTTCCAACAGTTTCTGCTGTAGTCCACTCTTTGTATCACTCAGATCAACTTGGGCCCCATGTTAAGTTGACTCACTTCCGTGGTTGACTCTTCAAAGAGGTGATTTGCTAGAACTTTAAAAGAGAAAAGAAAAAAGACAACAGGAAGATTGATGGGGCAAGATACAGTCTCCACTGGTACAGTTGGTCCCTAAGTCATCACTGATAATTATCATCTTCATCCTCTACCACTTGTTTAGCAGTCCAACTGGTCTTGGTTGCTTCCTTGTTGTGGTAACCTAGACCTCCATCTCCCAGGACCTAACCCCTTAATTAGCATGCTCTTGTCAAACTGAGTGCTTAAATTGCCTGTTCATGATTTTCACCATCTATAAAATGAGAAGATTGTGCACAAATACTCACAGCTGCTTTATTTTTAGTAGCCAAACCTGAAAATAGTCCAAATATACTAATATACATTTGGACTAGGTCTCTGAAGTGACATAGGTCTTTGATTCTCTAGGAGTGGAATGGCTGGGTCATTCGGTATGATATATTTTGAAGTTTTTAAAGTAGGTGTACCACTTTACCTTCCCACAAGTAGTCCAAGAGGGTTCCAATTGCTCCTAATCCCCATAAAAACTTGGTTGGTCAGTTATTTTAATTTTAGCCATTTTAATAGGTGTGCAGTGGTTTCTCATTATGGTTTTAGTTTGCATTTCCCCGATGATTGATATTGAATGTATTTTTATGTCTGTTTGCCACTTATATATCTTCTTATATAAAGTGTCTGTGCAAGTCATTCACCCATGTTTAAAATGGGTTGTTTGTCTTCTTATTGAGTTTTCAGTGCTATCCTATATAATAAAAGCCTAATATGCTAAGTGTCTAACCATTCTACTTTTCAACCAGTTGCTATGATGTGCACTGACCACCAGGGAGAGATGCTCTGACCAGTAGGTTGGCTTGCTGTTGGGGTCTGGCCAATCAAGACTGGGCGAGACAGGCTGGACATGCCCTGGAGCCTCCCACAGTCCCTCCCCGGCCCCAGTTGTACACCAATGGGGTCCCTTGGCCTGGCCTGTGCCCTCTTGCAATCTGGGACCTCTTGGCGAATGTTGGAGAGCCAGTTTCGGCCTGATCCCTGCAAGCCAGGCAGAGGGACTTCACCAGTGCATGAATCCATGCACCAAGTCTCTAGTATCTAATCTAATAAAAGAGTAATATGCAAATTAACCCTCACTCCATTACACCCACAAGCCATGCCTACAAGCCATGCTCACAATCAGGAGCAAATATGCAAATTAACTCAACTAAGAGGGCGGCAGCCAGGGAGCTGGAGTTGCCCCAGGCAATGGAGGAAGCCAGGGCTCTGCAGGGCCCTGAGTTCTACTCAAGGCTACAAAGTTTCAGAAGCAGGGTGCCTGCTTCTACCCAGGCACCCTGGTAGGGACCCAAATCCTGAAGGGGCTGTGGGCAGCCTGAAACAGCCCTCTGCCCCTCACCCAGGCTGGCCAGGCACCCCAGTAGGGACCCAAATGCTGAAAGGGCTGTGGGCAGCCTGAAACAGCCATCAGCCCCTCAACCAGGCTGGCCAGGCATGCCAGCAGGTGGATATCCCCCGAGGACTGTGAGAGGGCACAGGCCTGGGTGAGGGACCCCCCTTCCCCAGAGTACACAAATTTTTGTGCACCGGGCCTCTAGTGTAATATAACAAAAACGTAAATATTTTATCTTTGTCCCTGGTTCTTGGCACATAGCTCATAAAACCTCAGTAATTTCTGGAGTGATAAAAGTATCTTTCACATGCTAAGGAAATGACTGGTGGCAGGGGGCCCCTAGATAGCTTCAGAATGGGGCTAGACACCAAAAAGGCATGATTAGAGGGTTAGAGCTTTCAGCTTATCTCCTAACCTTCTGGGAGGGGAGAAGTGCTGAATATAGATTTAATCACTGTGCCCAAATGGTTTAATTAGTCATATCTGCATAATGAAACCTCCATGAACCGCTAAATGATGAGATTGGGAGAACTGCCAGGTTGGTAAGCACAATGAGATTGGGGAGCCCTGTACGTCTCTTCTCTTTATCTCTTCCTGAGTTATATCCTTTATAATAAACAAGTAATAGGAAGTAAAGGACTGTCCTGAGTTCTGTGAGCCATTCTAGCAAATTATTAAACCTGAGGAGAACATTGTGGGAATCCCCAATTTATAGCCTGTTAGTCAGAATAGGGCAACCTAGAACTTATGACTGGCTTCTGAAGTTAGGGCAATCTTGTGGTGCTGGGCCCTTAAACCCATGAAATCTGACACTAACTATGGCTTGTTAATGTCAGACTGGATTGTAGGGCACACAGTTAGGGTCTGAAGAGTTTGAGAATTGGTTGTTGGTGTAAAAAAAACCCACACGTTTGGTGTTAGAAGTATGATAAATATGAACAGCTCAAACTTTACAATCTGGAAACAAATTCTTTGTTAGATGTATGTGTTGCAAACATTTTATCCAATTTTAGGGCTTCCCTTTTTGCTTTCTTTTGAAGAATAAATGTTTTTCATTTGGATGAAGTCCAATTTTATAATTTTTTATGGTTTGTGCTTTTTGCAGTCTGAGGAATCTCTGTCTACTTCAAGGTAATGAAGATTTTCTTCTGTTTTTCTTCCTAAAGTTTTATAATTTTAGATTTTACACTTAGGTATTTGATCCATTTCAGACTTTTTTGTATGGTATGAAGTAAAGGTTAATATTTATTAAATTTTCTTATATTGATATCCAGCATCAACTTTTAAAAAATACTTTTTTTTTTTCATTAAATCACCTTGGGCCCCAGCTGGTTTGGCTCATTAGATAGAGTGTTGGCCAGCAGACTGAAGAGTCCCAGATTTGATTCTGGTCAAGGGCACATGCCTGGGTTGCAGGCTCAATCCCTAGTAGGGGGCATGCAGGAGGCAGCCGATAAATGATTCTTTTTTTTTTTCATTATTGCTGATTCTGATCATTGATGTTCCTCTCTCTCTCTCCTTCTCCCTTCCTCTCTGAAATCAATAAAAATATATATTTTTTAAAAATCTCCTTTGCACTTTTGTATTAAATCAATTGATCATATATGGGTGGGTCTATTTTTAGATTCTATTCTGTTCCAGTAATAGACATAAATAAAATAATTACATAGTCTTTTTGTTAATGCCAAACTGTTTTAAGTACTGCAGCTTTGTATGTCTTTAAGTAGGATAAGTTCTCCAACTTTGTTTTCTCTTTTTAAAAATTGTTTCAATTGTTTAGGTCTCTCTTGCTTCCATATATGATTTTAATTAGCTTCCTATTTTCTACAAAAAAGTTTGCTGGAATTTTTATTGGTATTTTAGTGAAGTATTATAAGCATGGAACTTCTCCATTTATTTAGGTTTTCTTCAATTTCTTTTAGTGATGTGTGCTTGAAAACAACGAGTACATTGCAGTTGTATATAATGCTTTATAAAAGCTAGTTAGGTCAAGTTGGTTTATAATACTGTTTTGATCTTCCACGTTTTTGCTAATTTTTTTGGTCTTGGTCCTTAGCTTTTGGATGGAGGGGAAATAAAATTTCATATACGCCGGAGTGTCTATTTTCCCCATTACTCTCTCAATACAGTCAAACCGTGGTTCTTGAAGATCTCCCATCTTGAACAATTTGATTCTCGACCAAGTTGTTCATGGAAAAAAGGTCTCTGTGTCCAAGAAAACTCAGGTTCTTGACCTGACAACTCGTTCATGCTGATACATCAGCATGATAAGACTCTCTCAGGAAACAAAGGAAAGAATGAGCCATTATGAGTCACTTTACCACTAAACCTCCATCGTTTACATATCAGGAAATTGTGCTGCAAATATTTTCATGTTTTATTTTTGTTTTTGTTGCTGGCTAAATGGGCAATCAGCCCAAGTTTAACACATAAAGAGACCATCAAGAGTGCTGTTGTTGCTACGTGTGAAACTGCTCAGGAAACAATGATCACAGGTAATTGAAGAGGTAGGAAAAGTGTTGATTTGGATAAACAGAAAGCAGTTAGCAGTGATAACATTTCTGAGAAAAATGATATGTAATAAAGCAAAGAAAGCTGCATACTGACCTCCTGAAGAGACACCTTGGAAAGGGTACTGAAAGTGATTTGTTTAAGGTTAGTAGGGGATGGTTGGATACATTTAAGAAGCAAACCGTCTATTTATAGATTTAACAGTATATTAGACATGTACTATTATACCATATTTTCCAGTGTATAAGACGACTGGGCGTGTAAGATGACCCCCAACTTCTGAGAAGATTTTCCTTGGTTAAAAGTTGTCTTCTATGCCAGAAAATATGGTAAGAAAGGTTAAAACAGGGAATCATTTGGGGGTCTGGAACAGATGAATTCAATTTACATTATTTCTAATGGGGAAAAAATAATTCCTTTTTTGAACAAATCATTTCTCAAACAGCCTTCCAGAATGAATTTTCAAACTGAGGTTGCTCAGTATTTGCTTTGTGCAATTGAAGTCTTTGTTACTAGGTGGATGCACATCTATAATTGTTATCTTTCTGATGAGTTGATCTTTTGATCATTATGAAATATCTCTTTTTATTATTGACTAGAGGCCCAATGCATGAATTCATGAATAGGTGGGGTCTCTTGGCCTGGCTGGTGATCAGGCCGATCAGGGCCAGCCGGCTGGAGGGAAGGGACTGCGGGAGGTTGGCCGGCCTTGGGAGCACACTGACCACCAGGGGGCAGATTCTGTATTGAGAATCTGCCCCCTGGTGGTCAGTGTGCATCATAGCTACTGGCCAGTCTTCTGGTCTCCTGGTCATTCGGTCATAATGGTCACTTAGGCTTTTGTATACATAGAGTAGAGGCTCAGTGCACAAAAATTTGTGCACTAAGGGTGGTCCCTCAGCCCGGCCTGTGCCCTCTCACAGTCTGGGAACCCTCTGGGGATGTCCACCTGCTGGCTTAGGCCAGCTCCCCAGGGGATCAGGCCTAAGCTGCAGTCAGACATTCCTAGCGCTCACTGATGAGGAGGCAGATGAGGCTCCCGCCACAACCACTGCACTGGTAGGCCATCAGCCTGGCTTGTGGCTGAGCAGAGCTTCCCCTGTGGGAGCGCACTGCTCACCAGGGGGAAGCTTCTGCATTGAGCGTCTGCCCCTGGTGGTCAATGTGTGTCATAGTTGTCATAGTGACCACTCATTCCAAGTCATTCTGCTGTTAGGGTCAATTTGCATATTACCCTTTTATTATATAGGATAGAGGCCTGATGCATGGGTGGGGCCACATGGTTTGCCTGAAGGGTGTCCCAGATCAGGGTGGGGGTCCCACTGGAGTGCCTGGCCAACTTGGGTGAAGGGCTGAGGGCCATTTTCAGGCTGGCCATACTCCCTTCAGGGTGAGGGGTCCTACTGGAGTGCCTGGCCAGTCTGGGTGAGAGGCTGATGGCTGTTTGAAGGCTAGCCAAGCCCCCCAGCAGGGACCCTCACCCCATGAGGGTGTGGTCATCCTGGGTGAGGGGCTGATGGCTGTTTGCAGGCTGACCAAGGCTCCCAGCAACCCAAGCTCCCAGCGAGGCTGACTGGAAGCAGGTAGCTGGGATTTATTTATTTTCTATAATTGAAACTTTGTTGCCTTGAGTGGAGGCCACAGCTGGCCAGGGAAGGGGAAGGCTTGGCTTCCTCTATCTCCTGGGCAACCAAGCCTCCTGCTTGCTCCAGCTCCGTGGCTGCTGGCCGCCATCTTGGTTGGGTTAATTTGCATATAGTCGCTCTGATTGGCTGGTGGGCATGGCTTGGGGTATAGTGGAGGTACGGCCAATTTGCATGTTTCTCTTTTATTAGATTAGATAATACTCTTTAGTTTGATGTCACTAACATAGTCACTCCAGACTTCTGCTTACTGTTTGCGTGGCTTATCTTTTTCCACCTGTCTGTATTTTTATATTTTAAGTGTGTGGATGAAAGGAGGCACATGCTAACCTGACAAGCTCAGGGTAGGCCTGCATGGCAGTCTTGCAAACTCAAAGACCTAAAGTAACCACAAAGGATTGTCTGAAATGAAACTTTAACTAAAAGTAATTATGGTGGGTAGTCACCTCCTAGGTTGGTATCTTCACTGACAAGGTCAATCTTTACCTTAACTGAATTTATTATCCTTTTGGATCTACAGTAACATTGATAACATATATAAAAGTCAAGCAACCTGAAATCCGGAACAATAGAAACGACCTGTTGTTTTGATGGACACTGCAGTCCCAGTTGGCCCCTCCACCCTAATTTGGGGTGATGCTGGTTGGCCAACTGCCCGAGGCCCCTCCCCTTGCCTGGTCCCGCTCTCTATCAGCCCCCTCTCCCTCACCCTCTCACCCCTCGACCATCCAAGCTCCAGATCATCCCCCCATCGAGGAAGGCTGGCCAGACCCCACCCATGCATGAATTCATGCTCTGGGCCTCTAGTAAATACCATAATATCCTTGAAATGTCAGGATAACTTGTAACTTCCCTTTACTCTGGACCCCTCAGGGCTCAACCAAATGCACCTGAGGACAGAGACCATAATAAATTCCTTCATTGTTATTGTTATCATGTTAATTGTTGATTGTTAACTATCCTATATACACCTAAATAAAAGAAACGTCTATTATTTTACTTTTTATCCAATCCCAGAGGTTCTCCCCTCTCTTTGCTTTCTCCTTCCTCCATAATCTATTGCCAATGGATTTCATGTAACTCACCTATGTCTCCCTCCTTTGATTGTAATGTATGAAAATAGGTGAAAAACTGCTATTCTCTTGAGCATTATCCCAATCCACTGAAATTCTGCTTCCTGGCAATTGTCGACAGTTTGGCTCAAATAAACCACAAAAGTTATTTATGGGTTTGAATGTTTTTACGTTAACAGTGTATCTCTGTAAGAAACATGCTATAGTCTTGCCTTTGAAATCTGTTCTGTCCATCTCTGCCTTTTAACTGTTACATTTAGATCATTAAAGTTATCCACTACCTCCCATTTAGTTTGTTCCCAGCGCCATTAATTCCCTGAATTTTTGGTTTGTCCCTCCTGCTATGTTGAGCATGGTCTTGCAGGAAGAAGCTGTTGGCATGTAGAGAAAGTATAACCTGACAATCAACGGGTCTGTGCTGCCTGTCACTACTTGAGCCAATTAAGCAGAGATAGAGTTGAATCATATATGAGCATTTATTTCAGTACTGCCAGTAGTATGGGAGAGCAGCAGGTCAACAACAAAAATCTGCTCTGCACCCCACCATAAGCCAGCTGCTGATAGAAGGACAAAGATTAAGTGGGGAAGTAGGAATTATAGGAATGGAAAAGTCGGCATGGTATAATCATTATAGGTTACAAGTCATGCAGGCTGGGGTAAAAAGGAGCACAAAAAGGTGGGTACCTCCAGGCATCCGGAGACCAGATTAGGGTATTAGGGGCTGGGGGTTGTAACAAGCAGGTGCCTCCTGGATCAGATTGTTTTGGCCCCAAGGTTGTAAATCTTTCCATAATAATAGGCAGTTCTCAGGAAAGGAGGATGGATTGCATTCCTATGTTAGCTCCCATGTCCAGTGAGAAGGCCAAGCTCTATTTTGTAAAACTACTGTTTGGAATTCTCTGCTATTTTTTAGACGGCCTCTTTTTCTAAAAAAAATAACTTTGCTTTCTAGCCTGCTTTAGTCTGCTTGAATAATGAGGAAGATAAACCTAGCTGTCTGCCCTTGTAGGCCAGAGACTAGATATGCCCATACTCTCAATGCCATGCCAGGTGTATTTTTTAATTGGATAGAACTGTGTTGTTTTCAAGGCCACCAGTGAGATAACCACCAAGCACACATAGAGCTGGCTCTTTAATAAAAACGGAAGTTCTGCTCGCAGCTCTGCTTAGAATTTGAATTCATTTTTCTCTGAGCCCACCAGTGAATAAAGTGTGACTCAAACTCTCTGAGCATTGCTTGCTTTATTCCAGTCCTCTGAAACACTAGGGCACACAGCTCTCAGCAAGGTTAGAATGTGCTTTCTCTAATCAGATCAGATTAACCATTATGGTTAACAGCATGATTAATATTTCTTTTTTTTTTCTTTTTTATTTATTTCAGAAAGGAAGAAAGAGGGAGAGATAGAAACATCAATGATGAGAGAGAATCATTGATCGGCTGCCTCCTGCATGCCCCCTACTCAAGCCTGCAACCCAGGCATGTGCCTTTGGCTGGAATCGAACCCAGGACCCTTTAGTCTGCAGGCCGACACTGTATCCACTGAGCCAACCAGCTGGGGCTTAATATTTCTTATAATTGTAGTTGGTCCCCAATATTCTATTTCTGCTCCTAACAGAAGAATGATGCCAAAGAAATGTATGGAGGGCCTTGACAATGTCTCAGAGGAAGTAAGGATAAGCAGGGAAGGGTCTGCGATTATTTTTTGCCTGAGGTAGGAAATGGTGTTAGTTAGGGGAAATAAGTCTGAGGATATCAGAAATCTGCCCACTGAAGGGTTGAAGACTTTGAGCCCTGGTAGAAAGACACCAAACAAGAAAAAAAATAAAAATATATAGAAATTAGGCCTTCTTTTTATGCTCACATTTTTTGAGTATTTACTATGCCTTACTGCTTTACTTCCAGTGCTAATCCACTTATCTATATTATCTGATTTCATATTTACAACTACACAAGTGTTAGATAGTATTATTTTACAAATGAGGAAACAGACTTAGAAAAGTAAGGTGGCCAGTGTTGCTCAGTTGTTGGAGCATGGCCTGCACATCAAAGTGCCACGGGTTTGATTTCTGGTCAAGGGCACATTCCTGTGTTGCAGGTTTGATCCCTGGTCCCAGTCAGGGTGAGTGTGAGAGGCAACCAATCAACGTCTCTCTCTCCCTCCCTCTCCCTTCCACTCTCTCTAAAAATCAATGGGGAAAAAATATCCTTGGGTGAGGATTAACAAAAAATTAAAAATAAATAAACATTCTGTCCCACAGTGATGAAAGAGCCAGGAAGACTCTCAGACGCCAGAGCCTGTGCTGGAAGGGGCCATATGAGATAAGCTTTGCCTGCTTCACAGATTCTGTGTATTTGCTGCCCATGACCTGTGTAGTGTATCTCCCAGAAAACTAAATTCTGTTAACAGGCTCTGCACACACTAGGTGATCAAGGAAGTGTTGCTCTGTCTACATTAACAACTCCCTGGCATCTGGACAAGGGCGAGGACTGGGCTCTCACAAGAGCTCGGAATCATTTCCTGCTCTGGGCCCTGGGCCTGCCCTGGGTCCTGCCCAGATGGCTAAGGGGAGGCTCCGCAGCATCCCTGTCACTTCACACTGCAACTGCTTGGGCCCAACGTGACTGTGGAACAGAAAGATGATTCAGTCCATGGAGCCAGGAAGGAAACTAACCTTCCCTGGGAAAGCCTAAGGCACCAGGTGGCTCTCTTGGGACTGATGTTCTTTCAGGGAAGGCCATTTTTCTGGCTTAGAGTACTCTTGGTAGCAATTTATGTTGACTCAGCTGCAAGTCCTCTAGCTGACACAGCTGTGTTGTCAGCTGAAGATAGTTAATTCCTCATAAATGAAATGATGTATAAGCTTTAGTCTGAGTCTGTCTGGAAAATAAGTGAGAATGCCCGCCCCCCCCCCCCAATTACATAGGAGCCGTAAACCCACTCTTTAGGAGGCAACTACTACACCAAATGTCTTGCACTATTTAATGCTTTCCTAGCAGGCTTCAAATTGTGCCATTCAAGTTACTCTCTTTCACATACACCCCTTGCACAAACTCACACCCCTCCACCCTATCTCAGAGAATTCTGTGAGATGTGTGGGAAGCAGTGAGAGAACTTCCATTTAATAACAGGGCTATTGAAGTCCAGGGAGAGAGAGTAACTTGCCCAAGGTGAAGCTGGATCACAAACTCAGAACCAGGAAGTCCTCATTGAGCGAACTGCTCAGTAGAGTGTGGCACCTGGAGTGAGACACTATGGCTACACCCTTGGCCTTTCTACCCCTCCAGACAATGGTGCAGGAACTGTCAGCTCCATGGGGATGTTCGACCTTTGCTGCTCTGCTTTCTCTGGACCTTCTGCAGATCCTGCATTAGTTTGCTGTGGCTGCCATTTAAAATGATCACAAACTTGGTCGTTTAAAGTAGCAGACATTTATTCTCTCACAGTTTTGGAGGCCAGAAGTCTGAAGTCAAAGTGTCAGCAGGGCTAGTTCCGCCTGGAGGCTCAGCTCCATACCTCTCTCCCAGCTTCCAGCGGCTGCCAGCAATCACAGGTGTAGAAGCGCCACTCCAACCTCTGCCTCTGTCTTCACGTCACTTTCTCCTCTGTGTATGCCTCTCCTCTCTGTGTCTCTTTTGGGACACTTGTTATTGGATTGAGGGCTCACCTGGATAATCCAGGATGTTATCTCAAGACCCTTAACTTAATCTGTGAAGACCTTTTTTCTAAATAAAGTCACATTCACAGGTATGTGGCATACCTTTTTGGGGAGAGTGGCGGAAGATCAGGGGCACCTTTCACCCCACTACAGATCTGTGTCCTATTCCTTTGGATTTATTTGAGTCGTCTTCAGCTTCCTACATATTGGGGCTGGTTAGAACACCACAGTCCACAATTAATTTAATTAAGAAAATGCTTATGGAGTTTATACTATGTAAAAAAAAAAATTGAGCTAGGTGACACAACAAGTGACATCCTACTGCCCACCTGATTGTAACCTACTAACAGGTGCAAAAGTAGCTGACCAGGACACTGGTGCGGTACAAGCACATCCTCTTGGAGATGTACTTAGCATAAATGAGCAGTTTTAACAACAGCAAAAAGTCTCCTGAAATCCCACTCACACTTAAAGGAAATGCCATCATTTCCTTCGCCTTTGGTGTGGATGTACAGTGTGGGAGATGACAGTACAGGAACTAGCAGAGTTAAGACATGTCATACTTGATCCTTCAAAACCTTTTCATGTAATATACATAAATGTGAACTTTGGCCAGTTTCATCTCTCTTTGATTTCTGTGGTCAGACACTCTTAAAGTGAATGTGGAGCATAAAAAAACTTTCACTGTATCAAATAATTAACATCCCAAATAATTCCCAAAGGACAATGAAGAATCCAAAAATTGGATTCAATTAATAAGCCCTATAGAAAAATCAGCACATCAGCACTTCTTTTTTCCTATAAGGCTAAGGAACCCCAAGAAATAAGGACCAATTCCCATAGTGCCCCACATTCTCTCCTAGTTAAGAGAGAACCTTTTTTCTTATTTGATAAAAGAGTAATTCATTTTTTAATTTAATTTATTGAAGTGACATTGGTTAATAAATTATATAGTTTTCAGGTGTACAACTCTATAATACATCATCTGTATATTGTATTGTGTGTTCACCATCCCAAGTCAAGTCTCCTTCCATCACCATTTATTCCTCCTTTATCCTCTCCTATCTCCCCTCATCTCTTTTCCCTCTGGTAATCAATATACTGTTGTCTGTATCTATGAGTTTTTTGTTTTGTTTTGTTTGCTTAATCCTTTCACCTTTTTAATCCTTCCCCTTCCCCTCCTCCCATCTCCTTTCCTCAGTCTGTTCTCTGTAATTGTACCTTTTGAATTAGGTAAATGTCTGACCTGATTCAAGGCCTAACTTGCCAAAGCAGCCAGCCAGGGGTGGGTGTTTCAGAGAAAGATCTTGATTCAGATTCCAACTTAAAATTGCGTTTCTAGACACAGATGATGCCTTCCTGGTTGATTCTCTGCTTTTATCATGACCAGAATTCCTCTTGTCCTCATCCATGTTTAATTGGTTGGTTGTACTTGAATTCACTAGATAATTATATCCTCTAAGAATGATTCTCTGGGGAAACTTGACATAACACCAAATAGGAAGATGTCTTGTGGTTTTTAGTCCTTCTATAGCAATGCATTGCATCCCGCCAAAGCAAGTCTTCTTATGTCCTTATCAGACTCCCTTATAATTCTTCTTTGGCCTTTTCTCATATTGCTGAAGGCTTACAAGTTGTTACCTGGAGATATTTTTTTAATCTCTATTGATGAGAATATTACAGTCCCCTTTTTTTTTTATCCCCATTTCCCCCCTCAGCCTGGTTCCCACCCTGCCCCAGGTCTTTACCACTCTATTGTCTGTGTTCATAGGTAATGCATATTTGCATATAAGATGTTTGGTCCATCTCTTCCCACCCATCCCTTCCCTCTGAGATTTATGAGGGAAGGCATTTATTTCCATGCCTCTGATTCTATTTTATACATCAATTTATTTTGCTCATTAGTTTTCTTGTTTGTTTATTTTGTTTTTTAGATTCACTTGTTGATAGATATGTTTTATTGCATTTTATTGTTAATTAGGGGCCCAGTGCACAAAAATTTGTGCACTCGGGGGGTCCTCAGCCCAGCCTGTGCCCTCTCGCAGCCTGGGACCTCTCAGGGGATGTCCATCTGCTGGTGTGCCTGGCCAGCCTGGGTGAGGGACTGAGGGCCATTTTCAGGCTTCCTGCAGTCCCTTCAGGGTTTGGGTCCCTACTGGGGTGGCTGACAAGCCTGGGTGAGGGGCTGAGGGCCACTTTCTGGCTGCCCACAGCTCCCATTGACCCAATGTCCCAGCAAGGCTGGCTGGAAGCAGGTTTTGGGGTTGATTTATCTTCTATAATTGAAATGTTGTTGCCTTGAGCCAAGGCCTAGGCAGGCAATGAAGCCTCCTGTTTGCTTCAGCTCTGTGGCTTCTATAATTAAAACATTGTTGCCTTGAGCAGAGGCCGGGCCGGCCTAGGCAGACAGTTTCAACTCCATTGCTGCTGGTGCAATGGAAGCCTCCTGTTTGCTCTAGCTCCGTGGCTGCCAGCCACCATCTTGGCTGGGTTAATTTGCATACAGCTACTCTGATGTGCTGGTCGGTGTGGCTTGGCTGGTGGGCGTAGCTTAGGTGTCTCAGAGTGGTAGTTAATTTGCATATTACTCTTTTATTAGATTAGATATTTCTCCTCCTCCCCTTCTCCTCCTTCTGTTCTTCCTCTTCTTAAAGAATATACTTCAACATTTTATATAATACTTGTTTGGTGGTGATGAACTCCTTTATTTGTGTGTGCATGTGTGTGTTTTGGGGGAGTGTTCTTGTGAAGCTCTTTATCTGACCTTCAATCCTCTTTATCCTACCCAGCTTTGCTGGGTAGGGTTAATTTTGGTTGTAGGTCCCTGCTATTCATCACTTCAAATATTTCTTGTCACTCCCTACAAAGTTTCTGTTGAGAAATCAACTGACAGTCATATGAGCACTCCCTTGTAAGTAACTAACTGCTTTTCTCTTACTGCTCTTAAGATTCTCTCTTTGTCTTTAACTTTTGGCATTTTAATTATGATGTGTCTTGTTATGGGCCTCTTTGAGTTCCTCTTGTTTGGAACTCTGCACTTTCTGTACTGGTAATTCTATTTCAGCAGGTAGGGGAAGTTTTCTGTCATTAAGTCTTCATTATTTTTTCTTTTAAAAAAAATATATTTTATTAATTTTTTTTACAGCAAGGAAGGGAGAGGGATAGAGAATTAGAAACATTGATGAGAGAGAAACATCAATCAGCTGCCTCCTGCACACCCCCTAATGGGAATGTGCCCACGATCAAGGTACATGCCCTTAACCGGAATCAAGCCTGGGACCCTGCAGTCTGCAAGCCGACGCTCTATTCACTGAGCCAAACCAATCAGGGTTTCATTATTTTTTTCAATATCTTGCTCTCTCTCCCCTCTTCTTCTGGCACTCCCATTATGCGAATGTTGGTACTCTTGAAGTCCCAGAGGCTCCTTACTCTATCTTCATATTTTTTAATTCTTTTTTCTTTTTACTCTTCTGATTGAGTGTTTTTTGCTTTCTCATATTCCAAATCATTTATTTGATTCTTGGAATCCTCTACTTTACTGTTGAATCCCTGTAAATTATTCTTTATTTCAGTTAGTGTATGCTTATTTTCTGATAGGTCCTTTTCATGTATTTGACATTCTCCCTAAGATCTTGAAAGTCTCTAAGTCACTTGAAGCTCTCATTAAGCTCCTTGAGTAAACTTATAACCATTGTTTTGAACTCTGTATTCAGTAGGTTGCTTGCTTTGTTTCTTTCATTTGTAACATGTTTCTTTGTCTCCACAGTTTGGCTGTTTCCCTGTGTTTCTATGTATTAGGTAGAGCTGTTATGTCTCCTGAAATTTCTAAAGTGGCCTTGTGTAGTAGGTGTCCTGCAGGACCCAGTCACTCAGCCTCCCCAGTCACCTGAGCTTGGCATTCTAAGTGTGCTGTACCCCTGTGTGGGCTGTGTACACAGTCTTATTGTAGTTGAGTCTTGATCGCTGTTGGTGTCACTGGGAGAAACTGACCTCCAGGCCAATTGGCTGTGAAAACCAGCTGGTCTATAATGAAAGAGTTGCTATGCAGGAGATACCCCTATGGAGTTTCAGTGTGTCTTTAGTGCTCATTGAGTCCATCTCTTGAGTGTGTTGCTTGTGGATGTGTAAAGTTGTAATCTAATATGATCTGAAGCTGTCCACGGGGTGCACTGGCCCAGGGGCCTCTAGGGAAGTGCAAAGTGAGCCACTGCCTGAGGTCACCTGGCAGGAGCTACAGGAGAATCTGCAGATGGCTTCTATTTGCTATTTGTATTGGGCTAGGAAGTGCCCAGGCAAGGCCCATCTGTGAAGCAAGGCAGGCTGGTGCTAGTGCCAGGTCTTGGGTCTTTTATTGGTAGGTTTTGAGCATGCTAACTCCAGCTGCTGCTTGTATAAGAGATTTTAGAAAAGTCTGAAGCCTGAGCCAGGATAGGCCATTTATATGGAAAAGCAACTGCAAACAGTTTGGGTGGGGTTGCAAATTGGATGGAGCAGGGGTCACCAGGAGAGAGCAAACAGTATGGGAATCACCAGGACAGAGCAAACAGTATAGGCCATGATGATGGAAACCCAGTTATGGCTGCCAGTTAGATCTGGGACAGGAGAGGTCCCAGCACAGGAACAATGAACTCTGCAAGCACTTGTGTCTAGGAGAAAGCTGCCTCTGAGTTTCTGCCCCAGTCCCAGACAGTCCAGTTCCTCCCTGTATGTGCCTGGATTCCTCAAAAGCTGCTGGAGTTCAGAGGAAGTGGGATCATGTAAATTCATGTGGGACCCCTTAGAAAGGAATACCTGGGGTTCAGCAGCCTCCATGTCACTCAGTCATAATCCCCACTGGTTTTTACAGCTTTAAGTTACAGGGACTTCTTTTCCAAGCTCTGGAACCCTGGGTTGGAGGTCTGGTATGGGGCTGGAATACCCCTGCTTCTCACAAGGGGACTTAGAGATATTCTTTCCAATTAAAAAAAAATGCCACACATGAGTGTCAGACAAATCCATTCCTCGCCTCTATCCCTCATACCAGTCTCAATGTACTTTCTTCTTTACTTCTCTAGTTGTAGGACTTCCAGTCAGCCAGATTTCAGGTGGTTCTGAATGATGGTTGTTCTATATTTTAGTTGTAATTTTGATGTGGTCATGGGAGATAGTGAGTACTAGTGTTTATTTATAGCGCCCTCTTGGTTCTGAGATTCTTTACTGAGGATTGTTTATCCTCAAGGTCATAAAAATATGGGAGACTTACCCAAATCCTGACCACTTCTGTGGCACGTTCCAGACACCCTCATTAGACTAGAAGCCACAGCAGCATTGCTTATGCATGCAGCTTTGATATTCACTTAATAAAATGTGGCAATATATGTTCCCAAATGCTTAGTTTTCTTGTGACCCTTTATAGATGATTTGTGCCCTCAACTTTAGTTGTTCAGTCCACAAAACCTGTCTGGGGCCTTTGCTTTCAGTCTCTTTTGTCTATGAGAAAATCAGTAAGCCTTGAGCCACAGGGGTACCCTCCTTTACCCATCCTTGCATGATGCCAAAAATCATACAAAGTTTTGAATAGGTCATCAATCCGTCTGTCCCTATTATACCTTAAAGACCAAGCTAGTACAGACAGAAGAATACTTTAAAAGTAGAGTTCCATTGGAGACATAGGGCGGGGAAGAAGATGGTTTCATTTGACTCAATTACCATGCTCATACATGCCAGTTTGGTTAAGGTACACTTGCTTTCCTTGTGTTCACAGGCAAGTGTGTCTCAGACGACCTCTGGAAGCAAAGATCATGAAGTCATGATTGCTCAATTCACATGTGAAGATGATAGCGAGGAGAAGGATACCCAGAACTGAGACGAGTTATTAAAAAAAAAAAGTAATGGAGGTAAGTTTTGAGGTCAAGGCCAGCTTCTCTGTTTTTGCAGCCTCTTCTGAACTTTAGATTCAATTTTTTTGGATCCACTTTCTTATAGCACCTTTAATTACAAAGAGAAAGCTGTCTTATGAACATGAGCTTTTAAAAATCATAACTTTTGCCTGACTGTGTGGCTCAGTGGTTGAGCACCAATCTGTGAACCAGGTGGTTATTAGAGGAAGGAACTTCCCAAATATAAAATGTATTTCAACCTGAAAAACATACTTAGAAACAGAGTAAACTAGAGCTGGCAAAGTAGTTTGAGATAGTTATAATGTTTTCTTATGAGAGTGGTAATAATTCCCTGGTGGGTACTGTTTTGTTTTTTTAAATAAAGTATATTAAACTTGCTTTTATTATAAAACAACACATGATCACTAGAAAAAAAATGAAAAATGTTAAAAAATAAGGAGGAAAGTAACCCATAAAACGACTCATCTACAGTCCCACTGGATTGGAAATCATTTGGGGAATCAGTGGGATTTTGTGAAAAGACATGGTATTTGGGATCAGAAAGGCCTGGATTTAGTTCTGTTCTAAGTTTTGTGACCTTGGGCAAGTCCTTTTAATTTCAGCAAATCTACTCTAATAAAAGCATAATATTGAAATTAACTGTTTCTCTGGGACACTTAAGCCACGCCCACCAGTCAAGCCATGCCCACCAGCCTATCAGAATGGCTGTATAAAAATTAATCCAGCCAAGATGGAGGCCGGCAGCCATGGAGAGAGCAGTGGCGGGTGAGGAATGGGCAGCGGCGGGCAGCAGCGCAGGCAGGGTGGGTGGTGGTGGGTGCAGCACAGGCAGTGGCGGTGGCAGCGGTGGGGTCCGAGGTGCACGGAGACCTGGCCTGCGGGTGGGCTGGCCCCGCACACCAGCAGCTGCGAGCCCTGGGTCGGCACTGCTGCCACTGGGGTTCAAGGCAAAGGGTGCTCTGAGCCCTGTGTCTGTGGAGGTGCTGGGGCTGCTGGGGTCCTAGAAGCAGAGACATAGCCCTCAGGGGGCCCAGCACTCAGCAGCCCCAAGCCCAGCCTCAGTGCTGGGGTTGGAGGAGCAGAGATGCCAACCTTCAAGTGGGCCCGGCACCCAGCAGCTCCAAGCCCCAGAGCCACGGAGAAGCTGGAGCCACTGGGGCTACAGCAGAGACACAAATCTGCAGGAAACCTGTGGAGAGGGAGATAAACTATCATAATTTTATCTCCCTTTCCACAAGATGAGAAAACTGACCCTGATTTATTTAGTGATATGGCCCACACCTTTCTACAAGCACAGCGTATGTTATGACCACTCCCAGGAAGGTCTGGTCAGAATACTGTCTCCAGGGAATAATGCTACTGTGGCAAATCATCTAAGAAAGGAAACAAGCTTTTGTTGGGTTTATTCTGAAGGTCAGAGAACATGCCACCCCAACATATGCTGTGTTGTTATATTGATGATCTTGAGCTGCAGATGCTTGAAAAACAGCAAATGCAGGGAGAGGCTTTCACTAAAGTCTCCTGATCTGCCTAAAATCAGACCCCCACAAAATGTTCTCTCGATGGGAAAAGTGTCATCAGCCAGTGAAGACTGACTCCTGTCACAGGAGACTATAAGTTGACATCACACCCAAACTTTGTTACAAACTACCTCACCCACCCCCATTCATCTTTCCTAAAACTCATGTACTCTCCTCTAAGAGGTCTGGATATCCTGTTCCCTTTCCCTAGGAAGAAGGTATTTAAATCTGGATTCTAAGCCACCTTGGGGAGTTATTCATTTTTTCCTGGGATCTCCCACATATACACGAGGTACACATGTTAATGAACTTTGTTTTCCTCTTGGTAATCTGTCTTTCATTACAAGGGCCTCTGCTAAGAACTCAGAAGGGTAGAGGAACACTATTTTTCCTCCTCCATAATTCTATCTCAGGAAATCAAGTCCCAGGCTGAACAGTGAGTTTGGCTCAAGTGCCAAGCAGTCCCGGCTGAGGGGAAGGAAGCTTCTAGGAGGAAATCAATTATATTGGCACCAAAGTAGGACAGAGGGCACATGCATGGTTGCTGGTGGGAGTGTAAAGTGGTTCAATATTTTTGGAGGAGGATTTGGCAAAATTGATAGAAATGTTCAAGGTACATCCAAGAGTCTTCTTCTAGGAATCTCATCTGCGGAGATAAAGCCCCAGTGCATAAGCCCTGGTCAGAACCCAGGATGCTACTGCAGGCTCCCCTTCCACAATAGGAAAACCTGCTAACAACCTACATTTTTGAGACAAGGTGGCATCTATACTAATAAAAAGGTAATATGCTAATTAGACTGACCATCTTCCAGAAGACCTCTGGACTTCCTTCCAGACAAAGCCATGGTGGCAGGACTGAGGCAGAGGCAGTTACAAGTTATCAGGCAGGCAGAGAGCAGTTAGGGGGAGCAGTTAGGTGAGTGGTTAGGAGGCAGCGGCCCTGAGGGTTCCTCGATTGCAGAAGGTGCAGACCAGGCTGAGGGACCCCCCACCCCCCAAGTGCACAAATTTTTGTGCACCGGGCCCCTAGTGTTTAATAAATGCAAATTGAGCAGCAAGTACAAAACTGATTTTTTTCATATTATAGTCACTGGCAAAGGATACTCCTCCCCTCCTTTTTTATAGACAGCACTGGTTTAGGATCAACCTTTAATGCTCTTGTTTCTTTTTCATTGTCATGAGCTGAACTCTACATTCCTAGCTTTATGCCTCAGCACTCCCATTCAACCTTATTTTTAGTTATTGCCATAACGCCTCTGATTACAGTGCATGCCTTCCTCCAACAGAAGCCCTCCTTTAACCCTTTAAGCTGTATTTTTAACCTCTATCTACCTGTCTCAGCCACACCAGTCATGTCTCACTCTCCATTTAAAAAGAGGATGGGAAACCCTTGAATAAGAGCCTGTAAGCCCTTCATGGTTCTTGAAGTAAATGAAGGTTAAAATAGAAATGGCTAAGATGGATTATATTGATACTGAGTTTAAAAAAAACTTACTATGGTATTATATCAACATGATTATATCAAAATTTAAATACTGGAAAAACTACTGCGTCACCTATCCATTACACCCTCTTATCTGACTTCTATGTGTTGGGATGGCACCCACTATTTCTGCAAAACCTAAGGGTTCTTGGGACCACCTTCCTCGATGGGAGGGAATTGAGGGCCTACACAGAACCTCTCCTCTTCATGCAGGCTGCTGAGAGAGGCCGTGGAGCCTTGTGGGTAGAATTCAGAAAGCTCAAGCAGTGATGAAAACTTAATGCTTATTGAAAACCAAAGCAAAGCAATGAAAAAATTTACCTTATTTGTCAGTACTTTTCCTGGTATGAGATGAAAAGCCACAGATTGTGAAAATTAGGTGTTTGTTTTAGTGGTTTTTTTTGGGAGAGGTTTCTGCATTTCTAAAATAAAAGAATAGAATAGAGAAATAGAATAAAGAAAATGTCAAAGTATGAAATAGATGGAACAGGTAGATATTATTTCACAAACTTTTAAAAATGTGTGCAAATGTGTGTGTGTGTGTGTGTGTGTGTGTGTGTTTGTAAGCAAATCATTTTTTCTTGTGGTCACAATTAGAAATGTTCAAAAACCCTTGTGAAAGGAACCTGGTCCTGGGAGAGAGTGGGGTAATACTAGAAAGTTGAAAAAGGTATGCTAGTTGTATACAGTAATGATGGGGAAATGTGGATGCCTGGGCAGGTACCAACAATAGACTAGTCCTTTACAGTTCTGTCAAACTCACGCACACACAAAACCACACCATAACCGGTATGCACATTTTTCTATCTCTCTCCTAAATGTCTAAAAACTCCCCAACTGCTGCCTCTGGCACAAATGCCATAGATTCTACTCTCGTTCTGAAGGAATCTTCTCGGAAATTTCCAGCCCACCTGGATGTCCACCTGGAAGAAGATCAAGAACAACGTGATCTTCTGTTTCTTTCCTACATTGGATGTGAACATGTTAATGAAGGGGTGACCAACCGACCTGTGTTTTCACATAGCTTCTTAGTTTAGAGTTTCTGCTTTGAAACATTTATATTAATAATAACACACATAGATAGAGCCCCCACTTATAAGTTAGACAATAAGTAGTTGTTAATCAAACATGAGAAAACCTGAAGTTTTATGTTCTCAGTTACTTATATCACTTTTTTTTTTTTTTTTTACAAATACTGCAACAGTTTTTCATAAGGAAGTGTCCAGTTAAACCACATCCACCACTCAGTTCTCTCTAAGTTGTGCACGGAGTGTGTGTGTGTGTGTGTGTGTGTGATTCCTTCACCTTGTGTTTGATCTCAGACAGTACCTTAGAAAAGCTGCAACCTGTGCAGATGGGCTAAAGCCACAAGCATCTCTTCTAACTCCCCTTATTTGAGTACAATTGACATTTTCTCACCTGTCTCGCCAACATAAGAATCCCACAGAGAGAGTGTGACAATGGAGTTGAGAGCATTGGGGAAGAGAGGAACTGAAAAGCGCTCAGCCATGGAGACGCTGCTGCCATACCAGGAGCAGTGAGGGTGAGAGGTTACAGCTGCTCCCTGGGGCTCCTCAGCTGCTGGGCTGCTCAGGCCCTCAGTGGGGGAGCTGGGGGTGGGATGCCCATCCCTTTCCAAGCCCTGTGATGCTGAGGCAGCTTCCCTCTGTTCTTTCAGCTTCTTTCCTGCCATCACTCCCTTCTCTACCAACCCTTTGACACTTTCCTGTGACAGTTCCCTGCTCAAGGCTGCTGTTCAGGTCACCTCACCTGGAAAACCTTCCTCAATGACCTCCCCTTTTTCTACTTCCCTCTGTTTAATTTATACAACTATTTACTTTAATTTTGGTTACCTTAGCATATTTAGTAATTAGCATCACCAACCTAAAGGAGGCTACTGGGTGTCAATATTGTTCTTTCTTGATCTGGGTGGGGATTCATGGGTGTATTCAGTTTGTGATAGTCCATTGAGCTGAATACTTGTGATTGGAGTGTTTTTCTGTTCATCAGTTCTATTTAAATACAAATTTTAAATATGCCTTATCTTTTCCACCAGAATTTTTTTAAATTTTTTTGCTGAGAACAGTAAGCTTCTTTTTCACCTTAACTTATAAAAAAAATCCCTGGCACTTTAAGAGTTATTAGGAGGCATTCATTTACATATTGGTGACCCTTGTTATAGAGGTAGCAAGGTTCAGTAGAGAAACACTGGACTAGAAATATGGACACAGAAATTCCAGTCCTGGGCCTATTGACATTTACCTGAACTGACTCAAGCAAGCTATTTGGCCTCTCTAGACATCACCTTGTACAACTATAAAATGGACCCCTCTGCACCTGCCTTCTTGACCTCACAAGGATCCTGTTAAGGGTCAGATGAAGTCATGACATAAAAGCATATCAGAGTGGAAAGTTCAGGACAAACGTGAGATTGGTTTCCTCAGAATCCTCTCACTTACATCCATGTCTTGGTCTGGATGGGATTGCAGGAAGCCAGGGATGGGACCTTTGCACCACTCTTGGTGCAGTAGCAAGAGAAATGCTATTATGCTGTAAAAGGCCATTTTAAAAGAATGTCCCCTCACTCCACAGCATGGTTCCCCAAGTCACTCCGAAAGCCTTCCTCATGTTCTGTTTCTAGTATTGTAGCTTTATAGTATAGCTTGAAATCAGGGAGAGTGATACCTCCCACCTGTTCTTTCTTTGGCTATTTAGGGTCTTTAGTGGTTTCATATAAATTTTAGGAGAAGTTGTTCTGAGAAGAATGCCATTTTAATAGGCATTGCATTGAATCTGTATATTACTTCAGGTAGTAAGGACATTTTAACAATATTAATTCTTCCATCCCATGAGCATGG
Source organism: Murina feae (assembly GCA_004026665.1). NCBI lineage: Eukaryota > Metazoa > Chordata > Mammalia > Chiroptera > Vespertilionidae > Murina > Murina feae. The sequence continues at coordinate 79,215 of PVJC01001281.1, forward strand.
TTTATCCTTACCTTCCATTTATTTGTATCTCCTTCAATCTTTTTCTTCAATGTCTTATAGTTTTCTGAGTACAGGTCTTTTACCTCTTTGGTTAAATTTATTGTGAGGTTAAAAAAAAAAAAGCAATTCTTTATGACCTTCCTGTCCTAGATAGAAGATGTGGGGTGCTCCCATCAGAGCTAAAAGGCTAAACTAAAGGCTAGGAGGGCCTATATGATGTAAAGATGCAGGGCATCAACTTTGGGTTAGGTAGACCTCAGCTTGACTTTTGGCTCTGTAGCTTTTTAGCTAGAACCTTGGTCTCCTTAAATCTCGTTTTTGTTTTTCCATCTGAAAATGTGCTAATAGAAATGTGACAAGTGTTTAATGAGATTAAAGAGATTTGGGGAATGGAGAGGAGAGAATTTATGCCATTTACAATAGTTTGGATTGTCAAATAGTTTACCAGAATTGCTAATCTGGCAAACTCTTGCTAGTTTTTAGTCTCCAGCACAGTTGTAAAATTTAAACTGTCTGTATCAAGTACGCAAAGATTTCTCAGACAGATTACAACAATAACTAACTCTTACAGGAAAAAATAGACTTCATTAAATTTAAGAACTGCTCATAAAAAGACATCCTTAAGAGCATGAAAAGACAAGTGACAGATGGGGAAAAGACAATTGCAACTCATGTATCCAACAAAGGATTTAGATAATAAATGCCTTAAGAAATCATACATGTCAATAAGAAAAAGAGAGTCAACCCAAATAAATAAAATTTTAAGGGGGAGGGGCAAGTATATAATTTATGAAGATCCATGTTCTAACCAGCAATTATAGTTTGGGCTGCACAATTCTGTGTGTTTGTCCCCATAGACCTTTGTCTTGTCAGTTTCATGGCCAATTTCTTCCTCAATCAGAGAATTATCTCTGTTAGTGTCAGACAGTGGGCAAATTCTGCATAAGTATTTTGAGGATAAAACCTCCAAGGGTTGAAAGAAGCCAAATTCTTATGCTAACCAGACTCTTAAAAGAGCACAAATGAGGTAACTACATTTTGTAGTCATTGTGCATTTGCCAAATAACGACTTGTTGAATCATTTCCTGAGGTCTGTCTGATTACAGTGTCAACTATGAATTAATTCTCCATCTGTATAGGAAACAATGATAGGAAGTAATGTGAGCTATGCCTATATTCAACTCATTTAGAAATGCTGGAATTCACATGTTTAAGATGCTCCAGCAAGAATGGATGGAGAGAGGCTCATTTATAGACAAACAAGCCTCGGAGTTTTGGGCATGACCCAAACCAGTCTTAGGATCAGCCCCTGCCAGAAATATATGAAATGTAAATAAGTTTCTCAAAGGCTTGCAGCAATACCCTATTTTATGTAACCCTAGGCAAAACTTTATTAATAAATTATTGTATTGCCATCCCTAAATATATGGTTTTTGCTTTGAGGTCTTCATTAAACAATACCAGGGAAGTTATTCTGATTCGGAAAAATAATGGCTGTTTCTACAGAGGAAACTGGTGGTTACTTGGACCACTACAGTGGGTGTGCAATAAACCACAGGGCTGAACCTCCACCCTGGGAACCTGGGTAAAGTGCCACTTCTGCTGGTAACCAGCAGGGTCACTACCTCTCTGAACTGCTTCTCTTTGCATCTGTAAAATAGGAGGAAGTAAACTCACATCACCTTAAGGGGCAGTAAAATATGAGGTAGACCACATACATTGCAAGGCTCAGATGCTCACCAGATGGAGCTCTAAGGAAGAGAATGAGAATGAATTTGTCTTCTCTGGTCCTCCCTAAAGGTGGAATGGAGCTTTGCATGTAATTTTATGAAGGCAATTACATAGGAGAAATATAAACCTCAGAAAAGAGCAGTTAAGCAGCTGCTCAATTCACAGCACCCAATCATCACCATTCTGGGCAAGGCTTTTTCTTGCTTTTGTTTTGCTTTATACCTTTACTTTTCACTCCTGGCTCCTACTTGCCCCATCCCAGATACTCACTAATATGCACTTGGAAGTGTGTGCATATTTAAAATTTTATGATGTTTTATTGTCTTTGCATACATTTATGTGTGTGTGTGTGTGTAAAATAGTAGACTATGGAACTTATTGTTTTTCTTTGTTGTTGTTTTTTCACTTTAGTTCTATGCTTTTAAGATATGTTCATGTGCTTGATTAATAATATTCTATATTTGAGGGATTGAAGATGGTGACCGGCAGGATGGCAGGGAGGAAAGAGTGTGAGAGAGTGAGGGAGAGAAAGGGGAGTGTGTGGATGTGGGGTGTGTGTGTGTGTGTGTGTGTGTGTGTGTGTGTGTGTGAGCTAGGGACAGTTAGATTCTGCAGGACTTTCGAAGGCTGGCAGACCCAGCAGTCTTAGAGTGTAAGATCCCACTACTTCTGCAAACACTCCTGGGTGGGCATTGCTGGCACAGAAACCACGACATCTTGAAGGGCAGAACTGCTGTGACTGGAACCTAGCCTCACCACCACCCAGACTGGCCTCAGATGCAAACCGGGACCCTCCAGCCACTCTGGACAAAGATTTGCTACACAGCTGCAGATCCACTTACACTGAGACTCCAGACATCCCAGCTACAGATTCCTGTGATTCGCAGAGCACATCCCCCTACCCACTGGTCCACTGCAGCAGCATAGCATTAGCGTGACCTGTGATGTACGAGCAAGCCTCCCACAACACAGGGTGGCTGTGCAACTCAGCCACATAACAGGTCTGTTACTCTGATTCTTAGCACACACGTGTGGAGACTGTGATTCTCAGCATGAGAACACAGGGACTCTGATTCTCAGTGTGTGTGTGAGGCTTCACCGAGCACCCATGACTCTAATTCTCAGCACACACCCATGGGAATTCTCATTCTCAACATATGCATGAGGACTCTGACTCTTAATGCATGCAGCTCCTGCTGATCCATGGCAGGAACTGTCTCAGTGCCTGAGTTCTTCAGTGATGCTGAGGTTGCATGATGCTCCTGTTGCACAGGGCTCAAGCCCACGCAACTTGGCACTTGGACCTTCTAGTGATAGCAAAAATGGGGAGACACCAAAACAACCCCCAAATGAACAAAAAAGAGGAAGTGCCAAGAAAGGAACTAAATGAAACAGAGGCATGCAATATGTCAGAAAAGAAATTCAGAGTAATGGTCATACAGTTCATAAAATGGAAGGACAAAAAAATCAACAACCTATCCAAGAATCAAGAGGAAATCAAAAGTGATAAAACTACAATAAAAATCACGATGGAATATTTCAACAGTAGACTAGGAGAAGCGGAGGACCGAATTAGTGAGTTAGAATATAAGGTAGAGAAACAAACCCAATCTGAACAATAATTGGAAAAGAAATTAAAAGGTAGGAGGAGAGCCTAAGGGAGCTTTGGAACAAGATGAAATGAAGTAACATATGTATAGTAAGTGTTCCAGAAGGACAAAAAGAGCAGCAAGAATTGGAGAATTTATTTGAAGAAATAATGACAGAAAACTTCCCTGATCTAGGGAAGAAAAAAGTCACCCAAGCACAGATGGTCTCAAAGAAGATGAACCCCAAAAGACCCACACAAAAACACATTGTAATTACAATAGCAAACATTCAGGTCAAAGAGATAATCTTAACAGCTGCAAGAAAGAGACATAGAGTTACCTACAAAGGATCTCCAATTAGATTATCAAATGATTTCTCAACAGAAACACATCAGGCCAGAAGGCAATGGAATGACATATACAAAATGATGCAAATCAAGGGACTGAATCGAAGAATACTCTATCCAATAAAGCTATCAATCAAAATTGAAGAAGTCAGGAGCTTCACAGACAAAAAAAAATAGTGATTAAAAGGAGTTTATCACTACCAAGCCAACAATGCGAGAAATTCTAAAGGGACTGTTGTAAGACAAAAGAAATAGAAAGGGAAGAAGGAACACAAGCATAAAGAATATAAATAGCTACAAACAAGTTCCTATCAATAATAACATTAAAAGTAAATGGACTAAATATTCCAATCAAAAGACATTGAGTGACTGAATGAATAAGAAAACATGACCCATATATATGCTGTCTACAAGAGACCCACCTCAGACAAGGGACTCATACAGACTGAAAGTGAAGGGATGGAAAATATCTTTCAGTAAACTGGAAATGAGAATAAAAGCTGTGGTAGCAATACTTATATCTGACAAAATAAACCTCAAAGTGAAGGCCATAACAAAAGACAAGGAAGGCCACTTCATAATTCTACAAGGATGGATAAAAGAAAAGGGTATAACTCTGTTAAATATATATGCACCCAATTCAAGAGCACAAAAATACATTAAAAAAAACTTCTGGAAGATATCAGGGGAGAGTTTGATAGCAATACTATCAATCATAGGAGAAGACTTTAATATCCCATTATTATCACTGGATAAATCCTCTAGACAAAAAAATCAACAAAGAAAGAGCAATCCTAAATGACTCACTAGATCAGATGGACTCAATTGACATCTTCAGAAAATTCCACCCCAAAGCCACGGGATATACATTCTTCTCAAGTGCACATGGGACATGTTCAAAGATAGATCACATATTGGAACACATGTAAAGTCTCTCCAAATTAAAGAAGATTGAAATCATATCAAGCATCTTCTCAGATCACAACTACAATAAAAACAATCATAAAAATTCAAATAGTTGGAGGCTGAATAGCATGCCATTAAACAATGATTGAGCTACCAAAGAGATCAAAGAAGAAATAAAAAAGATCCTGGAAACAAATGACAATGAAAACACAACAATCCAAAATCTATGGACCCAGTGAAAGCAGTCCTGAGAGGGAAGTTCATGGTTTTACAGGCCTACCTCAAAAACAAAACAAAACAAACAAAACAAAAACAAAACCACAAGAATAACTGGTAATAAACCATCTAAATCTACAACTTGAAGTATTAGAAAGAGAGCAACTAGAAAAGACCAGATGAGCAGAAGGAAGAAAATAATAAAGATCAAAGAAATAAATGACATAGAGACCAAAACAATAATAATAATAATAATAATAATAATAATAGAACCAAGATGGCGGCATGAGGTATATACCTAAATCCGCAGCCTCCACAACTACATTATAAGAATGCAATTATACAGATAAATGGCCATCCTCCAGAACCAAGGGAGGGGAAGCTTTACAACTAGAAGGCAAGAGAAGGAGTGCTTGGAGACTGAGTAGAAGCTCCCAGCGCCAAAACAGAGGTACTGATGCGCTGAATGGAGATGGCAGCGCGGCGGGGAGGCAGCGCGGTGGCGCAGGTGAAAGGGAGGCGGCAGCTGCACTCGGGTCCGTAGCTTGGAAGGAGATTATAAACTCTGGGGCCCCAGTGAATGTGACGCGGGCTGTAAAGCAACGGAGTGGAAGACCAGTGGCGTGCTAGCAGTGCTGTTTGCAGCAACACAGACATGGAGATACCGGGTCTCAGAGGCGCGCAGACCTCAGGGTTTGGAGATGCCAAACCCAGGAGAAACTGCAGAGTCAGCAGAGGGGCAGCCATTGTGGGTTGCTCCACCCCAGTGATTCTGAGATCCCACCCCACCCCACCTACAACCCCACCCAAGCTGTGCGCCTGCCAGCCTTCAGCATAACCTAAGGGTCTGCAGCTGGGACAAAACTCCAAAAGATCCAAACCCCAAACAATGAGGAGAAAGGCCTGCAGGTCATTTCCTCCCAGTGATACCTCCCAGTGATAACTACAACAAGACTTTACACCCAGCCTTCAAAGGCATACAACAAGAGTGTCCACCCCAGGTGATTGGGAAGGCTGAATCACTGGGCCATATACACGGAAAGCCAAAATGCAGAGACTAAGAAGCAGGTCACAAATGACAGAAATGAAGGAATGCAAACGACTGGATATAGAGTTCAAAACTACAGTTATAAGACTTTTCAAGAATATTCTAGAGACTGCTGATAAATTTAGTGAGACCCTCGAGCATATGAAAAAGGAGCAGCTTGAAATTAAGCATACACTGACTGAAATAAAGAATAATATACAGAGATCCAACAGCAGACGAGAGGATCATAAGAATCAAGTCAAAGATATGAAATATGAAGAAGCAAAACCCACCCAACCAGAAAAGCCAAAAGAAAAAAGAATTAAAAAATTTGAAGATAGTGTAAGGAGTCTCTGGGACAACTTCAAGCGTACCAACATCAGAATTATACAAAAACAAAACCACAAGAATAACTGGTAATAAACCATCTAAGTCTACAACTTGAAGTATTAGAAAGAGAGTAACTAGAAAAGACCAGATGAGCAGAAGGAAGAGCAAGATATTTAAGACCGTTTTTCTTGAAATATTAAGATTTATTGCATGTAACATTGTATTTAAAATCTTTTTTCTTAAAATAAAGATAACTGGAAAAAATAAAATAATACAATGAGTAATAAATAATAATACAAGAAAAAACTACTATAATTAATAAATGAATTTGGCAATGTAGCAGGATACAAAATTAACACCCAGAAATGTCTTCTTTATGCACCAATAATGAACTCATAGAAAGAGCAACTAAAAAACAATCCCATTTACCATTGCAACAAAAGAATTAAGGTACCTAGGAATAAATTTAACCAAGGAGATAAAGGATCTGTACTTAGAAAACTACAGGATGTTGAAAAAAGAGATAGAGGAAGACATAAATAAATAGAATATACCGTGTTCATAGATTGGTGGAATCAATATCATTAAAATGTCCATACTACCTAAAGCAATCTATAAATTCAATGCAATTCCCATTAAAATACCAATGGCATACTTCAAAGATCTAGAACAAACTCTCCAAAAATTCATCTGGAATAAAAAATAAAAAATAAAAAGACCCTGAATAGCTGAAGCAACCTTGAGAAAGAAGAACAAAATTGGAGGGATCACAATACTAGATATCAAGCTATACTACAAAGCCACTCTTCTCAACACTGCCTGGTACTGGCACAGAACAGACATATAGACCAGTGGAACAGAATCGAGAACCCAGACATCACACCAAGCCATTATGCTCAATTAATATTTGACAAAGGAGGCAAGAGCATACAATGGAGTCAAGATGGTCTCTTCAATAAATGGTGTTTGGAAAATTGGACAGATACATTTAAAAAATGAAACTAGATCACCAACTTACACTATACACAAAGATAAACTCAAAATGAATAAAGGCCCTAAACGTAAGATGGGAAGCCATAAAAAAATCTTAGAAGAAGTCATAGGCACCAAAATAGCAGAAATTTGTTGTAGCAATATCTTTACCAATACAATTCCTAGGGCAATGGAAACTAAGGAGAAAATAAACAAATGTGACTACATCAAAATAAAAAGCTTCTGCACAGCAAAAGAAACCATCAACAAAACACAAGAAAGCCCACTGCATGGAAGAACATGTTTGCCAATCTTATCTCCCATAAGGGTTTAATCTCCAACATTTACAGGGAACTCATAGAACTTAACAAAAGGAAGATAAAGAATCCAATCAAAAAATGGGCAAAGGACCTAAATAGACAATTTTCAAAAGATGACATACAGAAGGCAAAGACATATGAAAATATGCTCAAAGTCATCCAAGAGATACTAATCAAAACAATAAGATACAATCTCACACCTATCAGTATGGCTATCATCAACAAATGACAAGTGCTGGCAAGGATGCGGAGAAAAATGAACCCTCCTGCACTGCTGGTGGGAATGCAGACTGGTGCAGCCACTATGAAAAACAGTAAGGCGTTTCCTCAAAAAATTAAAAATGGAACTCCCATTTGACCCAGTAATCCCACTTACAGGAATATATCCCAAGAAAACAGAAACATCAGTCAGAAAGGATATATGCACCCCTATGTTCATAGCAGGACAATTTACAATAGCTAAGATTTGAAAATATGCTAAGGGCCCATCAGCAGATGAGTGGATTAGAAAACTGTATTACATCTAAACAATGGAATACTGCACTGTTTGTAATACTTACTGTTTGTAAAAAAGAAGGAATTCTTACCATTTGCAACAGCATAGATGGAACTGGAAAGCATTATGCTAAGCGAAATAAGCCGGCCAGAGAAAGATAAATCTCACATGATCTCACTCATTTGTGGAATGTAAAGAACATTATAAACTGATAAACAAAAATAGATACAGAGACAAAGAAGCATTCAGCAGACTGTCCAACAGTGGGAAGACAGGGGAAGGTTGGGGGAGGGGGTAAGAGATCAACCAAAGGACTTGTATGCATGCATGTAAGCATAACCAATGGACACAGACACTAGGGGGGTGCGGGCATCCTGGAGGTCAAGGGAGGCCGGGGGGTGGGAGTGGGGGGGTCAGACGGGGGAAAAGGAGACATATATACTACTATTTGTAATACTTTAAATAATTAAAAAATTAAAAATAAAACTACCATATGATCTAGCAATTCCACTTCTGGATATTTATCCAAAGGAAATAAAAACAGGATATTAAAGAGATTAAAAAAAACACAACAAAAAACAAAAAAATAATATTGCACATTCACCTATTCACTTCCCAGAAGTAAACAATAAAGCATAATGGTTAGGAGTACACACTTGGGAGCCAGACTGCTTGGCATCAATCCTATTTACAACTGTGTGAACTTAGCCCATTGACTCAACTTCCCCCTACTTCAGTGTTCTCATTTGTAAACAGAGATAGCAATAGTATCTACTTCATATAGAGTACTGAGAACATATAAAGTGCTGAGCATACAGAAGCATTCAGCAAGTGTTAGCCATCATTATGATCATTGTCATTATTATTACTCCCACATCCAGTGCTGCACTGAACACCCTCATACACATCCCTTAATGTACCTGTCCCTGAGTTTCTCTGAGGTGTAGACACCAGAGAGGGATGGCTGGGTCATAGGGTGTAGGCACACTTAATTTTACTACGTATGACTAACTGCTCTACAGAATGAGTGCCCCAGTCTACTTTCCCACCATCAGCTCCTGAGGGCTCCGGGAAAAGTTTTCTCAGTTAGTGAGAGCACAGACTTTACAAGTCTCCTCTCCAGTTGCACTGACATCATCTGTCTGGGAGACTTCTGTTCAAGTTTGGTGGAGAAAGAGCTCTAAGACACATGGCTGATTTAGGAGTCTGTGCTCTTTTGCACTCCAGAACCCCAAGCTTTGTGGTGATTATCAACCAGTGAGTTTACCACCTGGGGCACCAGAATCACCCTGAATGACATTCAAAGTGCTTACCCAGGGGAATAATCTCTCTCTCTCTCTCTCTCTCTCTCTCTCTCTCTCTCTCTCTCACACACACACACACACACACACACACACACCCTAGGAGAGCATTTATAGTATCACACTCCTTAACCCCAAGTAAGAGTCCCTGCCTCTGTAAACCTCTTTCACTGATGGACAGATGTCAGCACAGGACAAAAGGTGGAGAACCACTAGGGGAAGGAAGACCTGCAGTGACCCAGGGCCCGGAAGTTGCTGGAAGCCTTTGATGCAACGTGATGGAGCAGGAAGGTCCCCTTGTCCGGAAAAGTCTCCTATTGTCAAAGGTCTCTCTATGGCCTGGATAATACCAGGAATGTCACTACTTGGTACCATCATTTGAATTTGAACTGTATTTTCTCTGGAAGACTATGCACTATCAACGTGTTACCTGGGCTCAAAACCCAATACCTGTTGGTACATGAAGGTGTAAGCATCTAACCAGGAGTCCCTGAAAATCTTGGATGTTTGAGAAATGTTTGGTAGGCAATGTGTGATACATGTTTCATGGATTTTGGAGATGAATGTCTCAGGCTCCCCATGAATAGTGAGCATAGCTACAGGGGAGATATTCAGGCCTCCTTAAATGTGTCATTTAAATCCAGCCTGGCACCCACATCATCGTAAAGACGCTAAACAGTACACTGACTAACTGCCAGTAATGCCAGATCTAGGTCTGGAATTTAATAGCTTCCAAAATATTCTTTTTTATGAGAGTTGAGTCAGTGAAATTTTGTGTCTCTGTGTCTCCCTCACAAGAGTTCATTGAACTTCAAAAGCAGAAATTAAGTATGTAATTCATCCATTGCCTCTTCACTGGTAAGTTGTTCCTTTTCTCCCTCTAAAAAGAAACCACAGGCTATCAATTTCACTGAAGCTGTTCCAGAGTGAAATTGGCACTTGAACATGTGCAGGTTTGCTGCCCACAGGATTGAAAGAAGCTCTGAACCAGGCCATGAGCGGTTTTATGCTCTGGGAAGTAATGATTAGGTGATGAAATTTTGCTTGAGGCTCTCAGCAATGTCTGCCAAGGAATTCAAATTTTGGGATGCTAGAGAAGGTAGTAGAAAAATATTAAAATTTGTATGGTGACAGGTAATTAATTTTTAAATATTGTTTGTGTCCTCCTTACTATTTTTTACTCTAAGTAATTTTTTTCCATGGACCAATAAACTGACACCTTGTTGGTTCCCAATAAATATTTGTTGCATAAGTGACTAATCAGGAAAGAGCAGACAGAGCTCCTCACACTATTCTCCAGATGTCACTCAGGCAGAGATCAGTCTCACCTTCCACATAACCTCTGATTCATATAATATGCATTGTCAAAATAAAAACATATTAGAGTGTGCTATAAAAATCTCAGCTGAGGCTGGTCCAGTCGCAGCTGAAGAACTAGCATGAGGCATGGCAGGATGGGGATCTGAGGGGCTGGATGTGGGGTCCTCAGCAGGCTAGAGAAAAAGAGAGGCCAAATCCTTATGAGTTCCATTGTTAGAAAGTGGATCCTGGGTCAGCCTGAGGAACAATGCTTACAATGAACCCTTAGAAGGCAAGGTCTGATGTTGCAATGGCAAGGAAGAATTAAATATGGAGGATCTGCCTGAAAGATCAGGTTGAATGCTGATTGTGAGGGTAGACTGGGGGCAGAAGACATGGGCAGGGATCCGATGTGCAAGGATGGGAGTAGTTGGGCTGAGTAAAATAGTAAAGAATAAGAGGTTGAGACTTGAGAACTGGGTCTATAAGCCAGAGAGGGTGGTCCTGTTAGTTTCTCTTTATGCATGTTTTCTCCCTCTATAGCATATTCCATTCCATCCCACCTCCCACTCCCACATACGAAGAACAAAGTTGAATCTAGATCCATTGGATCCAGGGGAGGGAATGCATGCATCTTCTGAGATTTTGTCTCCCAAATTTGGTGCAAAATTGATATTGATGAGTGTCCCTGCTCTGCCTTCTGAAATTGGGCCCTGCTGAGACCCATCCTCCAAGGGGGCTCTCTCAATCTCCATCTAAAGGTTTGCCTCGCTCCACAGGAAACAGGCCCAAAAGAAGAAGTTTAAGCCACTCTTGCCTAGCCATCTGTGTCCCAGCCCCAGTTATGATGGCCCTTATTCTATCCCTAACTTTGATTCCTAACTCTAAAACCTGAACCCCTGGTATGAACAGGGCACTCAGGTCCTTACTAGGGACACAGTTATAAATTAAGTTACTGGCCCTCACCTCATGGAGACGACAGGCTGATGAGAGATAGGGTCCAGTAAAGAGGAAGTTGCAGTGAACTGTAAGAAATACTGGGATGGGGAAATGAAGGCATGTGGGAGAGCAGCTGACCCATGCTGTGGGATGGAGGGTGGCACACAGAGGTTTTCTAAGGAAGTGACAGCTAAGCCCTGACGCAAAGGACAAGTAGGAGTAAACCCAGCAAAGAAGAGGACTGTGGTTATGGGTGGGCAGAGATGTTGGAGGAAGAGTCAGCTCAATGGCTCAGAGATTAAAGAAAGCAG
>PVJC01001282.1:0-37028 GCA_004026665.1 Murina feae
CCTCCCTCCCTCCCTCAAAAGATGTTATTGGGTGTACCTCATGGATATATTTGATAAAGGGATAATTCACATCCTGGTAGGATGGAGCAGGATGGCAAGGAATTTCATCACACTTCTCAGAATGGTGTGAAATTTAAAACGTATGACTTACTAATTTCTGGAATTTTCCATTTAATATTTTTGGACTGCGGTTGACCATGGGTAACTGAAACCTCAGAGCAAAACCACAAGTAATTGGGACTACTGTATTGGAGCATCATTGCTGTTTGCTCTGATAGGAAGCCTCAAGTGTTATCCACCTGGAAACTGGTATCCTTAAAGGGCCCTGCTCTGTGAAACCCTGCCCCACCAATCTATTCTGTAAGCCCTCACCAGATTTTATATGAGTTCCATCCATGTCTGTTTCTCTCCTTCGTAAGTTCCATGAGGGCAGGGATGCTCTTTCATGTATCTTTGTAGCACAGTGCCTGAAACAACCAGTTAATAACAAATTGAATTAAACCGCTGGTGGGGGGGGGTGTTTTTAGTGCTTATTTTACTTTTAGACTCTTCTCTGGGAGTTCCAGTCTTTTCTAAACATAATTCTAAGCATTTTCCAGGACATAGAAATGGTTGATAGAAATCTCTGAATTGTAGTTCTATCACTTACTAGCTTTCTATACTGGTAAGTTAATGTCTTTTGAGCCTTAATTTCCTGATCTGTAAAATGGGTATGATGATAATAGAAGCACTGTTATTAGGATGAATGCACTGGCGTGATTCTCCTGGCATACATCTGTGCTTAGAGATTCCCCTGGGTCTTCCAGAACAGTTTTTCCCATCGGAGTTTTTCTCTTGTACTTTAGGGTTCTTCCTTTTATCAGACAGACCTCATGATCCTCTAGAGCAGGAGTCAGCAAACCTTGTTTGTAAAAGGCCAGCTATTGACTATTTTAAAGCTTTGCAGGCCACTCAGTCTCTGCTCCGTGTTCTTCTTGGGTGTTGTTGTTGTTGTTGTGTCTATAAAATCCCTTTAAAATCTAAAACCATTCTTAGCTCATAGGCTATACAAAAACAGGCCTTTAGCAAGATAAGCTATATGGACCCATAACGTATATGGGTTTATGGGCTTGCTGAATCCTGATCTAGAGTGGGGGTTCGCCAACAGCAACAACATCTCCTGGAAACTCATTAACGTAAATTAGTGAGCCTCCCCCCGGACCTAATGGGTTAGAAACTTGAACGTGGGCGCAAGAAAGATGTTTAATAACCTCTCCAGGCGACTTTGATGCAGGCATTCAGCTTTGGCTGCACATTACAATCCTGGAGAGCTTTCAACCTGTCTATACCCACACTTCCCTCCCTCACAGATCAGAAGCTCTGGGGGTGGCCCAAGGCCCAGGTGCTGAGAGGCTGCAGGTGACTCCGATATAAACTCAAGGGACAGCTTTAGTGCTAATAATATTGCCAAGGCACCCAATACTTGGAAGTCCCTTCTTGTTTTAATCATTTCTTGAAGAAATCTCACTCTAATCAATTAATCAAATGGTAGCTTTTCAGCGCTACCTAAAAAGCACTATGTTAGGTACACTGGGGCTATTTTCAAAAGGATATTGAGATGGTCTTTTCTACCTTTGAGTAAAATGCCTATGAAAAGCAAACTTCTCCATTACGATGAAGCTTCTAATTTCAGTTTTATGAGGAAGGACCAACTCAAGAAATACCACCCATGTATCCTTTTACACTGAGTTTAAACCTGGTCACTGGTCACTATTTCCTGACTTCCCTCACCATTACTACAATGGATTGGGTCCATTAGTCCAGTTTTCCAAGTGGAGTAAGTTATAGGGCATTTCATTCTTGTTTCAAAAACACATTTTCCTGTAAATATTATGTGGAAAAGCCTTTGGATAGTTTTGTGTTTGTAAGGTAATTCTAGAGTGCCACATTTGACAAATGACATCAGCCAGCCTGCCCTCGCCATAAACCATTTTAGAACTCTTATGCATAATTTGGCTTCAGGTCAAGGTGGTGTAATATGAACCAGCAGAATATACAGCACAGCGTGTCCTTAGAAGCTATCCTAAAGATCAGCAGAACTCATTCCTGTAAGATAAGCTCATCTGTGGAGCAAGGTCAAGTCTAGTGGTCATCAGAGAAGGTTCCTTTAATGGAACTGCTCCTTGCCTGCTTTGATGCTGCTGTGGGGGTCCTTCTGGTTGCCTCCCTTACATCCATTCCCTCCTACCAAGGACGGGCCTGTCTCTGTACCACAGATATTCCCATTTTGTTCAGGAATCAGCCATGTTCGTTGTGGGGGAAGGGCGTGTTTGACTGCTCACCAGCCCAAAGGGTTCAGTCTTGATGGTTTAGATAAATCATGGTAATTCCATTGCCTTTGTCAGTGATTGGTTTAGGCATAAGCTTGAGACAGATAATTCTGGCCTATGAGACTGAGAGGAAGCCTGCAAAAGAAGCTTCTGGAAAGTTCTCTGCGGTGTTTAAAAGACATGCAAAGAAAGATGTTTCTTCTGAAGCCATTGGATATACTGTTTCTTAAAAATATAACTTTTTATTGATTGAGGGGGGAGGGAATCAATCAACACCCTGAATCAGCAACCTGGTATGTGCCCTGACTGGTGTTGAACCTATGACCTTTCAGTGCATGGGATGATGCTCAACCAACTGAGCCACACTGGCCAGGACTGGATGTAATTTTGTGAGGATATGATGTTTAGAGCTTCTGTAGCCATCATGCAACCGTGAGGGAATTGTCTGGAGCCAATAGCCAACACAATGAGAATGCTATAATAGAAAGGTGAAAAAGATGTGAGTTCCCCAATGAACTTGTTGAGGTACTGAAGCCTGATCTCCAGATTTCATGTGAGTAATAAATGTAATTATCTAGGCCATTTTTTGTGTGCTACCTGTTTTTACAGCCAAATGCATCATAACTAATACAGATGCGAAAGAAACTCATATTATACTTAGTATCTGCTTACTCCAAAAACTTGCATACTTGTACCGAGGGTTTTTCTGTTGGGAGAAAGATTTTTTTTACTTATTTCTTTCTTACTGACATAGCTTGTCTCCAACGCAAGGCTATGTTTCCCTGAGAACTTTATATCTACCACTCTTCTTCTTGAAGGCCTGAGTAAACCTTTAACTTTGATATTACATCAGCCTACTGCAGAATGGTAGTCGCATCCACACCAGGTGCAAATACAACAAAGAATGGGCCTTACTATGCAACTGCTGGCATTTTAATCTGTGTTGTTGTTAACCCTGACATTGGCATCACCATAGCCAGCAGTCTGACAGCCTCAAAACCTTCTCAGTGCTTGACACAATTCTGCCATTCAATAAGTGTTAGTTGGATGAATGCATAAATTCTAATTATTTGTAAACAGCATATCAAGGAGAATTTAGAGACTTGAAAATATTTGAAATAGAACCCTAAGTAGCCTTTTTCTGCCACATGTAGCTTAAACTAGAGAGTGGAAGTCCCGTAGCTTCTTTTTTTTAAATGAAGTGTCCCCCCTCTCCTTCTCTCTTGCTCCGATTCTCACACTTACTCTATCTGGGAATTTCAGAACTTAAGTAATCTGATTTTACAAATATTTTGAAATCAGATGTTTTTATTTCTGCAAGAAGATCTTTTCCAAAGAATTCCATCGTTACTCATTAAGAGTTTCTGACATATCAGGGTATGATGCATGTATACATTTTGAGAAGGCTATGCGGTCATGTAGGTTCTATGTAACTAGTTTATTTGATAACTTCAAAGGCAAAGGACTGTATATAACATGGCTTTGAGAAAAGTGCCGTCGTTGGAAAGATTTCATCCAGCAGACTGACTTTGGTAGCGGGAGTAAAGAAATTATTAGCTTGGTTCACGCTACTGTATACTTTCCCACAGCACAGGGCAGCTTTGTGACCTTCAGGGTGAGCCTGGCAAGGAAGGCAATGTCCTCCTATATTTTTGTGTGGAAACTTCGTCATTTGTCTCAGAGAAGGGACTTACTTTCATGCTAAGATTCAATGTCTCAATGACCAGATCCTACTCACTGAGAGAGGTTGAATGACCTCAAGGAGAGAAAGGCTGAGACTAGGCTTCTTCAAAGCTAACTCTCTTTCAGAAGTCAATTCCTAGTGGATAGGACTTCTCTAATAGTCCCAGGAGGGAGGGAAGTGTCTGTTAAATGTCCTTCCTATAGTTCCTTGTTATACATGTAAGGATACAAAAATTATTGGCTGGATTCCACCAATTAGTGTTAATCCCTCCACAGCAGAGTTGCCTGAATCTCCACCTAATACTAAATGTTTCTCTCTTTTTTTAAAATATATTTTTATTGACTTCAGAGAGAGAAAGGGAGAGGGAGAGATAGATAGAAACATCAACGATGACATAGAGAATCATTGATGGCTGCTTCCTGCACACCCACACCGGGGGTCAAGCTTGCAACCGGGACATGCGCCTTGACCAGGAATCGAACTGTGACTTGCTGGTTCTTTGGTCGATGCTCAACCGCTGAGCCATGCCAGTGGGGCCACTTAATGTTTCTTTATGTAATAGTGACTTGCTTATAAGTCTGTCTCTTCCATTAAATGTTAAGTGCCTTGCAACGTGATCCATGTGTCAAGTCATCTTTGAACCCAGTGCCTGAAATACTTATAGTAATAGCAGGCACTCAGTAAATATTTTGAAATGGAAGTAAATCATTACATAATAGTGAAAAGGCCCAGACTCAATTGACAAGTATTTACTAAGCCTAGCCTGAGAGAAATAAGACAGAGACTGTAAATAAAGGTATTTTGCTTATATAATGAGAAGAGACTGGAGTTTAGAATTAGGCCATGTTTCGAATCCCAGCTTTATAACTCACTGGTTATTCTACTTGGAGCTCATTACTTAACCTCACTGGGCCTCATTTCATAGTCTGCAAATGGGGATAGCAATATATTTCTAAATGAGTTGTTACCTGTGGAATTGTGCTCCCCATTCATGTGTTGAAGTCCCAACCCCCAACCAATACCTTAGAATGTCACCTCTGGCTCTTCATTCAATAAGCATTATGGAAGAGTCATATCCTGGAATTAGAAAACCCTGGGTTTAAATCTTGAATCGTCTGTGGACTAACTTTATGGCCTCTTCTGCTTACAACCCAAGAGGGGGTGACAATAGGTCAGTCCCAGGGTGAAGGGTCCCACACTTCTCACAGAAGTTGGCACTGCATTTCGTCTGTCTTCAGAGGCATCCCATCCATAGAAACTGCAGTGCCTCTCACTTGGAGCCCGATCCACAGAACCAGCGTTGAGTCTCTCACCCACAGGGCTGCGGTGGTTGACCCGGATGGCTGCCAAAGGATCGCTCTCCAGACGTGTATGGTACTGGTTAATAGGACTAGCACATATTCTGTATCAAAGGCCCCAATCGCTAGCACTTACAATGTGCTCCTTCCTCAACCCCCACTGGAGGTGACACCTTGGAGGTCCTCAGCCTACTGGCCACTCAACCTCAGGTAAACTCCGGGGGTGTAGGTTACAGCTGTGGTGCTGCAACAGCGCATCTCAAGGTGATTTCCTGCCAACAAAAGGTCATAACACAGCTCTTTTGTAGATGAGAGTGGGGAGAACTTTGACATTGTCACATTTAAATAAAATATTTTCTGCCGCATGGGTTGTTTCCAATGGTGATGTGAAGCATTTAAAGGGGTTGCACCCCATCTAGCTATGTTTCTACATGAAAAGGTTAAAGAAGGATCTATATGTAGGAACACATACACACAGAGATTAAGAAACTATAGTCTGAAACCTCAGGAAAGACATAAAACTGCTATTTCAAATTAGTGAATGCATTGTAAATGTTTAGGCTAATGGCTGCCTCACATTGACACTGGGCTATTGTCGATAAAGCTGTCTTTTATCAACAACAAAGTTATTTAGGAGCAAGAACTGATTCAATTGAATAAGTGAGGAAGTGTAGCAATGCTACCGTGTTTCAAGCCTTCCAGCCACATTTGCTCTGTGACCTCCTACCTCGGTAATAGTCCTCTGGCTAGAAGAACCCACAGCAGGCTTCTGAGTAGCCAGCAGGTATCACAGGCCCACAGGGTCCTTTCCTGGACCCTCACCAGAGATAGAGACTGTGGAGGAGATGGACAGTGCACTGAGGCTGCCTGTCACTCAGAAGATTCTTGAAGATGAAAGTGTTCTTTTCTACACCCAGTGGTCACAATCAGGATGGTGTAGTCTAAGTACCAAGTGCCAGCCCTGTCACTTATTAGCTGGGTAATCTTGGCTTTGTCCTAATAATTTAACCTTATTGTTTTGCATTCAGAGATTTTGCATCTAGAAGGTGGAGCTGTTTATAATAACAACACCTCCCTAGCGTTTTATGGGGGCAGTGGGGCTAAAATCAGTTAAAGCATGAGGGGGAGTTTAGAAAACTTTCTGATTATATGCTAACACCTCAAAACTATTTGAACCATTTATTTTGGAATTCCCCTATTCCTTCCTTTCTCCCTTTTAGGATCTGAGCTGAAACCAGCAAGTTGTTTATATCTCCACAAGAGCAATATTTTTATTAGCTCTTAAAAATGTTAGTTCTCAATAATTGTATTTGAAATCTGTCCATAACATCAGAACCAGTAGAGCTTTTGTAATCTGAAATGTAATGAGAAGTAATGACTTAGCGGTTGTTTTAGGGCTTCTTGCTTCAATAAGGTGAAGGGAGCTGCAACTTGACTCCTTCCATTTATCTCCTCAGAATTGTTTCACTTTCTGAAAGGCTGCGGGAAAAGGAGAGGCTGTGTTCAAAGAGGTAAAGTTGAGATAGAGGTGAAAATACGGTAATGAAGATTTTGTTTCCTCTCTCTCTCTCTTTCTCTCTCTCACACACACACACACACACAAATTGCGCTCTTTTTCTTCTTTTAGACACACCCTCTGTCTGTATCATTGTGGCTGAAATGTCTGGACGTCAATATTTGCTTTCCATCATTACTAAGAGGAGCCCACACAGCAATGTCATGGCAACTTGATTACTCCCTAACCTCTGAGGCTGCAGGAGACCCTGCTGACTGGCTGAGCCTACAAGGAGCGCAAAGCCTCCAGTTCACACAGAACTTACAGTCAGTGCATTAGAGAGGCAAGACCAGCATGTGACATAGCAATGCTATTAGCGCATATAAGCTGGAAGCAGGACAATACTCCAAGCGGTGTCAGTAGGCGACTCATCTGTTACACCCACAGTGGTGGGGCTGCTGTGTGACCTGGGACGAGGGCTCCACACTGGAGAGCTAACTTCCAGTGACTGGGCAAGGCCATGACCCTGAGAAGGAGAGGGGGAGACAGCCTGGGGGGCTTAGCTGACCCTACCTTGGCGTCTGGAGTCCTCCTCCCTCTCCTTCTTCCTTTTCTCTTACTTGTGGCTGTGTCTCTTGGTTATGAGTTCTTAACATTCCATGCTTCAAATGACTGTGTCCCCTGTTTTCATCTTCTGGCTACCCAATTTTGGAAAGTGATATAAAAGAAAAATACATACCCTAAGGAGAGACCCAAGGAGGAAATAAACAGAAGTAAATAGAGCCATAATTATCTGGTCTAGAAAAGCAGGTTACTCAGAGTACTTCACACATCATGGAGAGACCAATTAGAACCATTAGCAAGTTGTTAGCACTGACTTTAATCTGTCTGCTCTGATTTTGCCCCCATCATTCTGTAGGAGCTGTGTGGTGTCTTTAGGATTAACCAGTATAAAGAAAATACACAAACAACCCTCAACCCACAACTGTGTACTGGGTGCTTTACCTGTGTGTGCATTGTGGTGCCCCCAAAGGAAGAAGACTTGGACACACACACACAAATATCTAGTTTCAAGTCTTGATGGTGGAGCTAACATATAAGATGTGGCAGGTCCCCGACAGTGAAAGGCTGTGAAATTTCAGCAAGAGAGGAAGATTCCGAAAGTTCAGGAACTCCATGCTGGGTTGCTTGGATAGCACATTTCAGACTAGTATTTATTTTAGGATATTTATCTGTTTTTGAATAATCTTTCCAAAGCTACTTTTAACTTGATTATTTTAAAATATCAAGTTGATTGGAACCTTTTAAAATAATTCACCTAAAATGAATTCATGTGGGTTTTATATGAGAAGTTATAAGAGGCATATAGCTTTTACTATTCTTTTTTTTTTTTTCAATCAACTTGCATTTCCCCTTGGTTTCCTTTTTTATAGTCAATGGTAAAGGGAACCCATATATCTTAGCTTGGGCTGCTATAACAAAATAGTGCAGACTGGGTGACTTAAACAACAGACATTTATCTCTCATAGTTCTGGAGCCTAGAAGTTGTGACCAGGGTGCGAGCATGGGCAGGTTCTTAGTGAGAGCTCTTTTCCTGCCTTGGAGATGGTGTATTGGGAGGGGGACAGGGAGTTGAGGGTAGGGGAGTGTTGGGAGGTGGGGAGGCATTGGGGTGGACGAGGCAAGGGTGAAGGAGTGGTCAGGGTTGGGGGTTGGGGAGAGCTCCCTACTCTCTTCTCATAAGGGCACTAATCTCATTATGAGGACCCCACCCTCATGACTTTATCTCCCAAAGGCCCTACTTCCCAGTACCATCCACATTGGGACGTAGGGCTTCAACATGTGAACTTGGCGGGATACCAACCAACCTTCAATCCATAATACTCTACTTGAAAATAAGAACAAAAGATTCACACTTATGTGTTATGAATGATCCTCTAGAGCTAAGCATTTATAAATTAAAAATTTAAGGATAAAGAAAATTCGTCATGATAGAAATGCTTTTGAAGATTAAAATTTTACTAAAACCAGATATCACTTTTAAAAATTATACTTAGAGTGTTTGAAGTTATGGAATTCAGAGATTCTGGTAGCATGGAAGGACAAAGAGGAGATGGTTTTATTACTTGTGAAGGGGAGGGGATCATGTTTCATTCTTCTTATATTAATCTGTTTATAGTCATTTAATAATGATGAATAGCCAGAGAGATTATTCTGTGATAAAATGTCTAGTAGATTTAGCTCATGCTGACCACACCGATTTGCAGGCAGGCTTATGGTGCGCACCTTTATCTAAGGAGTCTCCCAGCACCTCAGCGCCCCACCTGTCTGTCCCTCCCAGGCACTGTGCACTGTCTGCCAGCTCTGCTGCAGCCCTTGCTGGAAGTCGCTGTAGTCCCACTGCCCCTACTATAGCTGTGTGCACAAAAGTGTGTGTGTGCATGCATGTGTGTGTGTGCACAAAAGCGCATATGTGTGTGTGCATGCTTGTGCACATAGTAGAAGTCTCCACTCTTCCAGATTTGCAGAGGAGATAGGAGAGGTATCCTAAGGATCCTGGGTGAAATTAGGGACGAGTTTTCACATTAAATGTTTATCAAAGCACTTAATGTCTACGGAAATTTCAGCACCAAAGGGGTGTACTGAGAAGCAAAAGGGGCTTAAATCTATGACCCCTTAGTCTAGCGGTTCTCAACCTGTGGATCTCGACCCCTTTGGCAGTTGAACGACCCTTTCACAGAGGTCACCTAAGACCATCCTGCATATCAGATATTTACATTATGATTCATAACATTAACAACATTACAGTTATGAAGTAGCAACGAAAATAATTGTATGGTTGGGTCACAACATGAGGAACTATATTTAAAGGGCCAGAAGGTTGAGAACCACTGCCTTAGTCCAAGGGGTAATAGCACTTTTGTGTTCCTTATCTTGACTTCCCAAATTGTAAATGCTTCAAACCCCCAAAAACCTGGATTGTTTCTGGTCAGCACTGCCATTTAATTACAGGATTCCTCTTCGGGACTTTTTGTAGTCTACCCTGAAAGCCTCGCTACCAAATAGAAAGTGCTTCTAAGGAGTATCTACTGGGGAACAAACAACACTGACACACAACCAGCTCTCAGCCCTGGGAAGTTGTCTAGTCCCTAACTAGGTCCTTAATAAGTGGTGATTGAATAATGCCGAAATAAATGAAGGGAAAATGGATATACTTGAAGCACTTACGGAGTGCTTCTCGCTGTGTGGTAGAATTAAGATGATTTTAATTTTCTTCATGCTTGGCTGAGTTTCTGAAATTTCTAAATACAGTTGACCCTTGAACAACAGAGGGGTTAGGAGCACCGACCTCACACGTCAGAAAATCCACGTGTAATCGTTGACTCTCCCCAAAACTTAGTTATCTCTCAGTCTCTGTGGGGGATCGGTTCCAGGACCCCCATAGATACTTGGATGCTCGAGTCCTCTATACAATAGCGTAGATCAGTGCATCCAGTTGGCCCTTTGCTTCTGGGGACTCCCGACTGCAGATCATCCAAAACAGGACAGGTATCTATTGAAAAAAAAAATCCACATTTAAGTGGACCCACACAGTTCAAACCCATGTGGTTCAAGAGTCAACTGGATTCTACAGTGAGTATGCATGACTTCGAGTAATTGAAAGTGTGCTTTAAAAAGGCATGGTATAGACTTCTTTAATGTATGCAGTGCATGCGCGAAGTACCTGCTCTGTGGCCTTCTGTTAGTTTTTAGGATGCCAAGTCAAAGAGACACACAGTGCCTCGCCCTCAAAAGAAATCTACATGACCAGTCACTGTTCCCAGCGCTGAAAGGATAAAATACAACATAGGCCAACACGTATAGAGCTGGGTGGGTTCAGGGTGGGCTTTGTAAATGAGAGAGGTGGGGAGACACACAAGCCTGCTACCCTTCAGGATCCTTTTATAGGATCATATCTAGATACAGACTTCTTTCATTTTTTAAAAAATATATTTTATTTATTTATTTATTTTTTACAGAGAGGAAGGGAGAGGGATAGAGAGTTGGAAACATCAATGAGAGAGAAACATCAATCAGCTGCCTCCTGCACACTCCCCACTGGGGATGTGCCCACAACCAAGGCACATGCCCTTGACCAGAATCGAACCTGGTACCCTTCAGTCCGCAGGCCGACCCTCTGTCCACTGAGCCAAACTGGTCAGGGCAGACTTCTTTCATTTTACATAGGGGTAGGTGTCAGGCACCAGAGAAGGGTTGACTACATTTGGGAAGAACCTAGCAGATAGATTTCCCCTTCCCCTCAACTTTAAGAAGGAATGCAAAGAGGGGAAAAAAGTCTACTAAATGGGGGTTAAACTTCATATCTGAAATAACAGCTGCGCTATGGAGTTCTTGCCATGTGTCAGGCATCATGCAAAGTGTGTTGCACATATTGCCACCTCATTTTAATTTCCTTTTACTTTCACAACAAGCTTATGAGGCAGGAGCTAGTCTATCATGAATCCCATTTCACAGACAAGGAAGAAAGGCTAAATAAAGGAAACAAGTGGTCTAATGTAAGAGATGGGCGGCTGGCAGCCCCTGGCTTGAACCTTAATTAGCCTACTTCCCCTTCTTAACTACCCCTCTTCAGGAGGCTAGACTACAAAGAGTTCTGGTCCAAAAAGAATACGGATAGCTTAAAAAATAGAATACAAGCCAGTTTCAAAAACAATGTGATATACCAGCCTTTTAAATTGAAAAAGGGAGCCCACTGGAAAATCTCCCCCCCCCCCCCAAAAAAAGGCTGACTTCCTAGCCATTAAGGGTGGCTTATGAACTCATTTCACTAAACTAAATTATGGATTTTCTTTTCAGTTAAGTGTCTCATCATTGTCACAGCTCTGATGTGCCCCTTTCCATTTTCCAACTTCATATCGGCTGAGAGTGAGGAATGATCGGTTTGTGTGCAATCCGCGGGACCCAGGAGGCTCTTTCTGACCCCATTGTTTTCTCGGGTGTCCTCACCCCGGAGGCCTGACATTCCTCACGTGTCTAGGGCAATGCAGGAGCAGCGAAGCGAGGGGAAGCCACACAAAGGCATCCAACAGCTATCAACGCCCAAAGATCAATTAAGTGCACGCACGGAACACCCCATGTGATCGGGGAGGGGAGAAAAATACCTTTTCCCCGAGGGTGGGAAATGCATCCCGTGAGGACCCACAAAAACGGAACAGATGAAGTGATGGGCAGTGATCTTTCTAGACCCCAGCCATCCCAGACGGGCCCAGCCTCCTCGCGTCAGTCCCAAGAGGGCGGGGAGGGGCGAAGGGCGCCAAATCTCGGACCCAGGGTCCGCCCGTCACTTTCCTTCCAGCACCGAGTGGCCGGTGCTTCGTTCCTCCTGCAGGAACCACCGCTCCAGGGCAGGGTGGAGGCGGTTCGGTGGCGCGGCCGGGGCCGTTGGGCTGCCGGGACCGCGAGGATGCCCGGCCTTCTCTCTGTCTTCCTGCAGCAGCCACAGCCTGACGGCCGGGCCCGCAAGCGGGCCTGGGTCTCCCGCAGAGCCGGGCCCTCTGGGCCTCCGAGCCGGGGCGCCCCGCAGCTTCCAGGCCACCGCCCGGGGGGCGGGCCCAGCCTCAGCCTTCGCGCCGCGCGCTCCCCTCGCGCTGGCCTCAGGGCGCGCGCACACAAGCCACACACACACACATACAAACACACGGGCACACACGCCCGTCCTCGCCCTCCTTCCCTCCCCGCAGCCTCGCGCCCCGGCCGTCCTCTCTCCGGGTCCCTTCCTCCGGTGCGCGGCGCCCTCCGCAGGCCCCTCCCCGGGGGAGGGAGCGGGGCGCGCGGGAGCCGGGCGCGGGGCGGGCCGGGCGGCGGGGAGTGTCTGGCTGCCCCCGCCCCTCGAGCGAGCGACTGGGCGCGGAGGTCCCCTCCCTCCCCGCCTCCCGCCCCCTGCGCGGTCCCCTCCCTCGCGCGCTCCCTGCCCACTCCCGGGGGCCGTGCCCGCCGCGGCCGCCGCTTCTTTCACACTTTAGTTGGAGCCGCGCGCCGCGCTCAGCGACTGGCGAGCTGGCCGCGCGCCGCCGCCTCCCGCCTGCACGCACGCGGGCCCGGCTCCGGGGCTTTCGGCTTCTACTCCCGGCCGCGGGGCGGAGGGGGAGCCCGGGCCCCTCGGCGGGGCGGAGGAGGAAGAGGAGGAGGAGGGAGGAAGAGCCCGGCGCGGCTGCGAGGGGCGGGGGGCGGGAGGCTTGCCACCTTCAGCCCCCCCCGCGAGCACCCAAGGTAAGCGGGAGCCGCCGCCGGCCCCGGGGCGGGGGGAGTGGGCGGCGGTGCGCGCCCCGTCCCGGCTCCCCGGCGCGGCACGCCCGGGCGGGCAGGCGGGGAGGCCTGCGGGGTGTCTGCGGCGCCGAAGGGATGGGAGCCGCGGTCGTGGCGCTGCCTGCGCGCGGCCGGGCCGAGGCGGCTGCCTGTGCGGGGCCGGAGGGGTGGCCTGGGCGGAAGCTGGGGTGGCGGGCGCTGCAGGGGGCGTCTGCCGGCGGGGGCGGGGGGCGGCTGGGTGGGTGGGATGCGGTGTGGGCCGCTGACGGCTGTCGTCACGGCGAGGCCTGTGTGGCCGAGGTGAGACTCCCCTCCCCTCCTACTCGCACCCCCGCCGCCTTCAGCCTTCCTGCGCCCCTCTAGCCTTGCATGCAGCCGTCGCACTTGGCACCGGAGCCGAGAGAAAAATCACAATTCAGAATCCCGTGCCTGGTCTCCCAGCTCCTTCTCCCGCTGCGACTGAGGGATGTGTGTGTGCGGGTGCTGTGGTCCCCGCGTGTCTGAAGTTTTGACCTTTCGCGGGGTGGCTGGTCTCTGTGCATCTGTTTGCCCACCTCCGTGTGTTTATTATTCGTGCCCCTGCGAGGCTGGCAGAGAGGGCTTGCTTACTGAGCAAGGAGGAGATTTCTCTGCTCTCTGAGGACCAGTGCGCTGCTCGGCCGCCTCTGGTCGGCGGCTTACTGCCCTTCCTCTACCATCCATCCACCAGCCACCTCCCTCCACTGAGGATTTTTATTATCCCCCCACCCCCTTACTGTTTGTGTAAGAGACGTCCCTGGGCTTAAGGGCTCTCATCTCTTATCCAATCCTTTCCCCAAGCTCTTCATTGGCTCAGGCAGGACGGTAACATTTGGGGTGGCTCTCCTTGCTTCAAGAGTTGCACGGCCGGAGATGAATTACATCTACACACAAACACGCATTCGCCCTGACAGATGACGAGCGAAGTGTGAGACAGAAATGTGTTTTGTTTGCAGTAGGAAGTTGAAGACCCATGTAGGAGGCATCTTCCGTGGCATGTGGGCTAGGACCGGTGTTTTAAAATAGAGAGCGATGATGGTGTGTGTGGTTGGAAGACAGCCACAAGTTCAGCTCCCGGGGCAGCTCTGAAAGTGATACACCCTGGTCACCTCGAACCTGGGTGAAGGCAGGCAGGCTCTGACTCAGGCCTTGGGAAGGGGCTGACACACCACAGATTTCACGTAGTATTTTTTTTTTTTTTAAGGAAACAGTATGGACTGTTGGGGGAAGTGACACCTTGGTGACACAGACAGATGTTCTGAACACTCCCACCAGTGGGCTCACCCTCTGCTAATGAGAACAGCCTTTAGGTTTCCCGGGCTCGGGACGTACCAGGGTAGAAAACAAATCCTGGGTTAACGCGGGCCGGGCCTACTCCAGCTCTCTTGAGTGGGAGAAGGGGATGATTTTGAAAGGGTCTTCAAGTCCAGCATGCTCAATTTTCCGTCTTCTCGCCTTTTTCATACTTCCAGAGCTGGACGGTAGCATCGGTAGAACATGTTTGTCCTGTGTTGCCTTTTTGGAAATGCAGCTGATCAGACATGGAAGTTAGTTTAGACTTGATCACCTGGTTTTGTTGTGCCACAGCTGAGTGTACTTACCTGCCTTAAACGGATGCTGGGACCAGCACTTCACCAATGGCAACAGCCACGTTGAAATTAACCTCCCAGAGGCGCCTGCTGTTGCAAACTGGATTCAGAGAAGGGCCATGGAAGGCTGCTAGGAAAAGCAACCGAGACAGCAGACTCAGCACTTGGCCGAGTGGATGCCGGAGGAGGGGTGGGGTGTGCCTCTTGTCAAGCTTATCTCCATTCGCGCAGATTTCCGAGAAAACTGGCTTTGGTTGGTAGGGTAGGTCTTAGGGCCATTGCCGAGTTTACCCTGGAAGGACCCTGAGGTTCTAGCTTTCTACTTCAACACTGACTCGGCTTCACTGGGAGAGGGAACAGATCATTTGGTTTTTCTGGCTCGTAATTTATCCTCTGTGTCTCCCTACCCCATCTTACTTTGTTGGGAAGCATGGATTTGGGGGAGTGAACAGGCCACCCCCTAAAGTAGTTGGAGCTTTCTTGAAGAATCCCAGGGCGGGAATCAAGAGCTTGTTTATTCATTGATACTACTTTCTTGGACTGATTCATAAAAACCAACTGAAGAAGAAAGGGGCTCACCCCATGAGGGTAACCATTTCCAGGCTGATGGACGGGGCCGCCACACCATGTTGGACTTCTGACCGGTCAGGCCTTGAGTATCGCATCCTGAACGGCTTGCTCCGGGCTCTGAGTGGCCCCCTTCCACTGGGTGTTTTCCCGTCAGAGAATGGGACACCCCAGGCTGGGACAGGGAGGTACGGTAACCTCCCAGAGGGTCCTGAGGGTAAGTATCCAGCGTCACTTAATACACCGTTAGAGCCCCATGGAGCACAAAGGGCATTTGGGGCCATTTTATGGCCCTTCTTTGGAATTTCAGATGTCCCATAGCATGGGAAAAGGAAACGTTGTGATGAACGGGGTTCTCGTTAAAACGTGGGAAGCAAGTGCAGTGGATCCGTATGAAACACCGCTCCGAAAACTGGGAAGGCAGGACGGGCCTGCGTGCGGGGAGGCTTGCAACACGAAGACAGCGTTTGAACGCTGGTGACGGCGGTGACTCTCAGGGATCATCCTTCCAGAGCTTATCTGAAGTGGCGTGTAAATTATATAGACACGTCTTTTTAAAGCAGGCAATTATTTAGCTCGACTATCTCAGCTCTGAAGTTTAATTTTACAAGTTACAGTTGCAACAAGAAACAACTTGACATGCTGTGGTTATGCAACTATGACAGGAGGGATTGGGCGGAAACTTGGCGAGGAGGCACGTCCATGAACGTACGTCACCAGGTCATGAAGAAGTTCCTTGACTTCTCAAAATTAAACATGTTCCCAGGTAATGCGGTTCCAGAGAAGAGAGCTTTCCCCATCCGAAGTGGACACAGAGAAGACCCATTGGGGAAGCACCTCCCCCCCACCCCCAGCAGCCAGCACTCTGCCTGGTGCTTGGAAGTCCCTCAGTGAGTGATTGAATGGAATGGAATGAACCTAATTGGTTAAAATCTAGAAAGTATAAGAAAACTCCTTGGAAACGCATTAGATGGGAGCTTCCATTTTAACAAACCAGTAAGATAGTTTTCTTAAGAGTTCCACGGCACGTGCCTCAGGTGGGATTTTTAAGTGTTGAAAACTATGGGACAGGAGAGTAAACATACCAAGGGCAAGGTCCTCTCCGATTACTGGAATTTCTGGTTAGGGCATCTTGATTTGGAAGAGGTACAATAGCCATATTTGACGAATATTTCTTTGCTCGCGGTTGTCACGCTGGCCTTACTTTGTTGTGTCTGAGGGACTCAGGGCATGACAGCGCCTCATGTTTGCAGCGTGCTTTATGGTTTTCAGCCTGTCCTACTGTGTGCTGAAGCCTCCGCACTTGGGGTCTTCCACACAGGGGTCTCTCCAGGATCAGGGAGGGGAGGAGGGTCCTGGGACAGCTCAGGTTTGTTAGGTTTTCCCAGGAGAGGCCGTGTTCAGCCGTCACTGCTCTTCCCTCTACAGTAACTTAAAACAAGTAAAGTGAAGATGGGTCTCTTGCAGTGAGCGCCCCTGGGCTGCCTGCATCCTCCGCTCTGCCTCTCACTCTCTTTTCTCTCCAGCTGCTTTTATCTCTTATGCCTTAAGACGAGTGCCCTCTCACCTTCCTATTCTTTCTGAAGGTTTCCCCTCGTTTTCTGTCTCACTGACCCTCCTGCTTCTTGGTCCCACTGCCTACCTTCTGCCTGCAAGGCTTGGGTTGGATGTGTCTGAATGATCAATCGCCAGTTCTCAACCACATCTCCAGCCCTGTGTTCTCTCCGACTCCTCCCACCTCTCTGTCAAGTGTAGACTCCTGCCCTCAGGGCCCTCTACCCTGCCCTACTTTGCCCCACACCCCCTATTACTCCCACTTCTCTCCATCAAGCCTTCAGATCTTCCAGGTACCTACCTGCCTCTGCCTGTTTCACAGGCTCACGCCGTCTCAGCAGGTGTGTTTAGAGTATCCACGTGCTTTGTACCTTGCAGAAAAAAAAACGGAATTAGAGCAACCCCAAGTTCAGGGACCTTTCTGCCTCCCTCCCTCCCCCCAGTTTTGATTCTACTATATTTTTGGACTTTTTAAGGCTCTTTAAGCCATTTAATCGTAGCTGAAGCACCTTGCTTGTTTACTTCATTTAGCTATTACATACTATGTTGGATTATAAATAAAGGACTAGCACAACGATGATTGTTATTTTGAAAGATTTGGACAACAAGTCTTGAAAAGCGTTTTATGGATTTTCATAATAGCACCATTGAAAGGCTTTATTGCCCACCAAAACCTACTTACTAAACACAGAAGGGGAATGGTTTATTTAATTTCATCCTCATTACCTTGATTTTTTTTTCTCCCTTTGGTTAAATAAATGCCGGCTAAATAAATATGACTCTAACTTGAACCACATTTTTTCTCATTTGTTGTGGTTTTACTGTGCGCCGTGAAAATTTTATAAGCTCACGGGACACATTTACGCCAGACAATGTTCTGCTCAACAGTGTTGGTTTTCCCTGTGAGTTTTGTGGTCCATATTGGCCCCTTCAGTAGGGTCCGTGGGAGAATAAAAATATTAAGCTGAGGACTATTACTGGCAAAACATATCATCTGGACTCATTGCGTACCAAGTTGAATTGGTCTTTTATAAAACTGTACTTCACCAGTAGACCCAACATTGGCTGTGCAGTATCCTGAGCGCTGTAGGGCTTTGGGAAGAAGGAGCTTCAGAGCAGAGCAGGAAGAATGGCTTTTAAGTAAGAATTCCCTTTCTCTGATTGGCCTATATTTATTTGAGCACGATGGAAGTCGAAATAATTTCAGTTCATTGTCAAGCCATGTGTCAGGATATATTTGACCTCCCTCGGTGACCTATGGCTGTCCCCGCCTGGGCAGGGTAGGGCAAGGGGAATGGGGAGTCTCCACACTCAGGTGGGACATGGGGACATTTTTTGTACCCATCCTCACCGATGCTAGTGAAATTGGTGAGACTCTCCACAACAACTCAAGAGAAGCGGCCACTTCTAAAAGCGTCTCCTTGATCCTCAAAGTCAACGACGAGGTCTACCCCCTGGTTGCTTACAAGCAGTAGCACCCCAGTATGAACACCATATTCTCTCATGAGAAGACTGAAAGGCCAGCTGCCGAGCAAGGAGCGTTACAGGCTGCCAAGCTGTGGTTTGCAGAGAACTTTACGAAGACATAGATGGTCCATACACGCCAACAGGCGACTTCAGGAGTTCTTCCATCTGAAAGTTCTGCCGAAGGTAATTTTCCTAAGATAAGGTTTTACCAGGTCTCACAACTAAAAGAGGCTCTAAAGGAATGAGCAACTTACATGTCTCAGGCAGATATTATTATTTTTTTTGAGGAAGGAGGTAAGAGTCCAGGAACCTTTATGAGTTGCTTCATATTCACTGAAACTAATCAGTGAAAGTCTAGTTACAGCTCCCAAAACAAATCTTCTTACCCCCGGTGGTCTCCTCAACATCTACCCCTGCCCTGCTTTGGGACTTCCTCCCTGCTTCCCTTGTGGGCAAAGCTATTTCTCAAGGCTTCGTTCAGATCCCATCACTTCAGAGAGCTGCTTTTCTGAACGGAAGAGTGGTGTCTCTCTTGCCTTCCTTGAATTCCTGTAATACTTATTACTTGGTATTTATGTATCTTATTTCTTTATTAGTTTTCATTTTTTGTTTATGCGTTTTTTTGTCATCCCACAAACTATAACATGCTATTCAATTATACCCACTGGGCCCTAAAAGTGAATTATGCTGAGTAAATGGCTGTTGGCTGATTGACATCTGACCATTGGTCTGAGGCTTAAAATTTTTCTCTGTGAAGACTTTGTTCCCATTTAAAACCCTTTAATCAAATGAAGAAGTGTCGTATGGAATTTTTTTAACTCCTTTGTTGGCCAAAATTAAGGCAACTGATCTTTCTTACTCAGATAATTTATTAAATAAACATCTGCTTTCATTGATGACACTCGGTGTCATCTCTGTGCCTGGCCCTGGAGAGACGCTGGTGATGCAGGTAGAAAAGGCCTGGCCTCGTCTTTGTGAAATTCTCAGACAAGTTCGGGAACTGACACGCAGACACACGCTATGTAGTGAGCAGACAGAGGTGCTTTGGGAGTTGAGAGAAGAAAGCGGCCAACTCTGCCTAGAGGTGGGCTGACCACACAGCCGGATTCCCTGGGACAGCCCTGGTCTGTGCCCATTGTTCAACATTGTTATTCATGGCACCTCCTTTGCCCTCAAAGTCTCCCAGTTTGGACAATAAACAGAAAACTGTATGGTTCCCCAACATTGAGAAGTCATGGAAGGCTTCTTAGAGGAGGTATTAGGTTGATACTCAGAAGCTACACAAGAGTCCTTAGGATATTGTTTACATTTCCCCAAATCCCGGGGGACCTCCATTGGTTTGCTAACTTTATTTTTCTCACTTTACTCTGGATTCATAGACTGTTCAAAGACTGGCATGCGGGGATAGGATTGGGGGGCTGGTGGGAGATGAAATAGGGTGTTTTGGGCAGAAGACACGTTATGGTGTGGAGACGGCTAGAAATGGGTCTTTGTGCCTGGAATCTCCACCTGCACAATGGGACAGGGGACTGATGAAATATGCACAGCCTCCTAGTCCAGTTTGGACTTAACTGCCCAGAACATAAGCAGTGAGAGGCACTGAAAGAGGGAGAGGCGTACTTTGCATGGTAGGTGGTTCCTTGTGAGTGTGGGTGAGACTGGGGGCGGCGGGGGGCAGACGCTGGAGTCCGAGCAAGTGAGCTCTGGTACTAACCTGGTACATGATGGGAACTGATGCTTGGGATGGAGAGACGGGACAGACAGGAAGCAAAATTGATAGGACTTGGTGACACCTTGGGAATGGAGAGTGATGAAGGGGACACAGTAAAGGATAAATGCACCATTTCTGGATGGATCACACTGTTTTCACTGAGATGGGGAATTCAGGCATTGGGAGGAAAGATAATGCAGTTTGGAGTATGTTGAATTTTAGGTCCTCATATTCTTTGAGATGGAGATGTACTGAAATTCTGGTCTGGGATTCAGATGAGAGGTTTGGGATGGAAGGGTTTGACGTCAGTTCAGTCATCGCTTTCTTAGGGAATCATTCCCTCATTTTCATGATAGAGTTAGACCCCTCTGTTTCTTACTGCACCAGGCTTATGCACTGACCACTTTTATCATTGCACATTTATCTTGTGATTCTTTAGATGTGAGCCTCTGTCCTCTCACATACACTCCTGGATGTAGCATGGGTTACATCCTGATAAACCCATCGTAAGCCGAAAATTTCATAAATAGAAATGTGTTTAATTCATCTAACTTACCAAACATCACAGCTTAGCCTAGCTTGCCTTCACATGCTCAGAACACATCACATCCGTTGTCAAGATATAAGCTCATCCTAATTTGGGACCATCTGTGATTGCCTTCATCTTGCTCTTCTCATCAGAAGCAGTTGACATGGGAGTTTCGTAGACACGATGGGATATGAAAACATAACACACAATATTCAAAAAACACTGGCAACACAGCGCACTAGAGTTTCTGTTGTTTACCCTTGTGGCCCTGAGCTGTGCTCACTGCCGCTGTCCAGCAGCACGACAGAGCATCCTACCGCACTTCGCTAGCCCTGGAAAAAATAAAAAATTGATAATTCAAAGTATGGTTTTTTACTGAATAAGTATCACTTCTCGAGCATCGTAAACTTGAAAACTTGTAAGTTGAGGGCCATCTATGTATCTGCTTTGATCCTCTTGAATCCCCAGGACAAGATGCCACACAATGAGGGCCCAGCACGTATTTGTTGAATGAATGCACAAAGAATGAATGAAAGAGAGTTTTTGTAAATATGGTCATTGCAGCTACCTAGTTTGGCCTGAGATTGCCTGGGGGCAAGTACATAGAAGAAGCAAATGGAACAGTGGGTTCTAGGGAACTCCAGCCTCTAAGGGCTGTGGATGGGAAAGGACAGTGAAGGAGACAGGCTCCCCTAGAGGCAGGAGAGCCAGGCAGGCATGGCGTTGGGAGAAAATGGGGCGGGTCAGGAATCAGCATGTGGTCAGAACTGTCGCATGAAGAAGTAAAATAGCACTGGAGAGGTTTTCTCTGGATCTGTAATCTGGTTGTTAAGTAGAAGTGGAAACGTTTATCTTATGGGAGATATCAAGATCTCTTACGGGTCCTTGGCGTTGTAATATGGTATCAGTTTGTGCCGCATGCGAAGCTTGATGTTTTATCACTTGGCTAGTGTTCTCTGTTGGGATTCTGAGGTTCGCCTTATATCATTTATGCCAGCACCCAATGTGTTACATATCTGAGGCCATGTTTTTCTAGGATGACGCAGTAGCTCGGTGTTCCATCACTGTGAATTTATGCACGTGCATATTGATTCATAAGGGGGTTACAGTACTTGAGTGTTTACATTCCACCGGAGGAGGAGGTATCCACAGTCAGGACACATTAAGTTATAGGGTTATAGCACAGGATGGCTCACTGTCTGATTCCCGAAGCCAGGCTGCGTAGCAATGCCATGAAAGGTTTTAGTGTAGCATCTCTCATTGCAGACCGTGACTGTTACTTGTTCTCAGTCTCCACTGAGGCTCAGGGTGGAGCTGGGGGCAGCCTCAGAATGTATTGGAAAGAACGTGGGTTTGGATGTAGCAGATTCTCAGCTTTGTGATCTTAACAATGGTAATAACTGAAAATAGTAAGAATAAAAGGTAACATGTGTTGAGTGCTCACTCTGTGCCTGGGTACTGTGCTAGGTATATCACATGCATTTTCTATAATGCTCACAGCAGTCCTATGAAGAACCTGCAACAGTTACCTCTGCTTTATAGGTAAGGAAGCCCTGAGGCTTAGGACCTCGACCAAGGTCCTGTGGTCAATAAGTGGTGGTGCTGGGATTGGAATCCAGGCTCTGGGACTCTCAAGTTCGGCTTTGAATTATCAGTCCTGGCCTACAGGTCCTTGTTGAAACAAATTATGTCATCTTGTCTATACAAACTAGATTAGGTTTATAAATGACTAGAGGCCTGATGCACGAAATTCATGCAAGAGTAGGCTTTCCTTCCCCCAGCTGCCGGCTCCGGCTTCCCTCTGTCACCCAGGACCCGGGCTTCCCTCGCAGCTCAGGCTTCGTCTGGAAGGACGGAAGAATGACCAGAAGGATGTCTGGTCTAATTAGCATATTATGCTTTTATTGTTATAAATAAGGACTTTTTTTCTTTTAACAACCACAATATCATTATCATGTATGCCTAAAATTTTTTAATAATAATTCCTTAATATCAAATATCCAGTCATAAAGCAAATTTCCCTGATTGGCCCATATTTTTAAAGAATGATTTCTTTGTTACATTCAGGATTCAAACAGTTTTCACACCTGAGAATGCATCTGTCTTTAGGGGTAGGCGTCCTTCCTCTATTTTTCCCTTTTCTCTCTTCCCACCCCCCGTAGTTTGTTTGTTGAGGAAATAGGGACCTATCCTAAGAGATTCCCTGCATTCGAGTTCTGTTGTTTGCTGATTGCATCTTTTTTCTTGGTGTTCATCACTCTATTCTTCGCCTATATTTCTTGTCGTTAGATTGAAAGCTTGATCAGATAGTTTGGCAAGAATACATGGTGGACAGTGTCATGCCTTCTTGTTTCTTCTTTTGTGAGAGTATGACTGATCAGTGGATTTAGGTGTTGTTGGCCAGATCTTTCCATTATAAAGTTTCCCTGTGGCCCTTTGGAAACCACTGATGGTCATTGTTTAGCTATATTGTTTCCATAAGGGTTGTGAAGTGATATTCTCTCATCTCTTCTGCATTAGCTGGAGTTTTTCTATCAAGAAGAATCAACTACATCAATTACTTGGTTACCTCAGGGTATCTATATATATAAAAGCCTAATATGCTAAGTGTCCCTCTGACCATTCAACCATTCGACCAGTCACTATGATACGTACTAACCACCAGGGGGCAGACGCTGCTGGGGTTAGCTTGCTGCTGGGGCCCGGCTGAACAGGACTGATGAGATGGGCCTGACATACCCTGGAGCCCTCCCATGGTCCTTGCTGGGCCCCAGTTGTGCACCAGTAGGGTCCCTCAGCCTGGCCTGCGCCCTCTTGCAATCCGGGACCCCTTGGGGGATGTCAGAGAGCCGGTTTGGGCTTAATCCTCGCAGATCAGGCCGAGGGACCCCACTGGTGCAGAATCCGTGCACCAGGCCTCTAGTAGTTTATATGGGAATATTAATGCTTAGTGTTATTCCTTCTATATTAAATACTGCTGAGAATAATGAGTTGATTTTCTATAAACTTCCAAAGAAGATCATTGAGGGCTTGGTTTGTTTGTTTTTGTTTTAAGTATCATTTTGGACTCATGGCTTTTAACACAATTTATGTGTTTCAATCCTTTGCAGTTACTGCTTTTGAAGCTTCACATTTCTTTGGCCTGTAGGAGACTCACTTTTAAATTGGCTTCTAAATTCTTTTGACATGACTGCAGTGGTCTCTAATGACATCTTTACTTTCTGGTATAACAAGATATTTCAGACTTACCTAGAACTCTTCCTGCCCCAGATCTCTTTAGTGGTAAATGGTATTTAGAGACCATAGTCTGGGTGTTAGGGATTCTCCCTGTGAATAGGCTTGCCATTGCTTCTAGGTCTGTTCAAGTGGACAGAGTTAGGAAATATATGCATATTTATACTATTGAGATATGTATATGTATATATATATGTATGTTTATAGGTATGCTTTATATATACATGTGCATGTGTGACATGTATATGTATATATACATATATGCATATTGTTTCTATCTAATGTAAGCAAATATATATTTCTTCCCTCTGAGGGAAAAAATGTAGCATACTACAGTTCTGTATCTTGCTTTTTGCACTTAGTATATTTCAGAGATCACTCTGGAGTCGTTTTTAAAGATTTTTCATTGAGTTTTACAACTGCAGAGACTATTTAGTCACTTAGCTATCTGGTTGTTTCCAATCTTGTTCTTACATTGCAGTGGAATGATTTGTTTTTGTTTATGGGGGTTAACTTGCAAATCAGAAATAAAGCCAGAACTAAAACATTATTTTTCCTTAACTCAGTGGACAGCTGAGTGAACTGTGTTGCGTGAACAGCTGTGTGAATATTTACGTCCTTGTTCTCGCACAGCTCAATTTGGTCACTAAATGTTCTATTATTAAAATTCCATTCAATTTATTTCAACCAATAAAACATCTGTAAATACTTGATCTGTATTTTAAAACTTCAAATTTAGTTCCTCAGTTACTATTAACATTTAAATCTGTGACCCATTTGAAATATACTTCCATGTGCGGAATGGGGACTGGATCCAATTTTCTCTTTTTCTACATGGCTATCTTGGTATTACAAACCATTTATTAGAAAGTCCATCTTTTTTCCACTGATAAGTGACGTGCTTCTCTCATCTATGTAATTTCATGTTCCAGAACCCTACTGTTTTACTCATAGAGGCAGTATAATATACAACATTAAGACCACAGGAGATACCATTTACTATCTACCAGATTGGCAGTGTCCATCAACTTCAAGCTTTGGGGAAGGACATGAACAGAGGGAATGTGCACACAATGCTGGTGACAGTAAAAATTGGTATAATGATTTGGGAAAGAAGTTTAGAATAACTTATAAAATGGTCCTCCGATTCCCAGGCCTTTATATAGCAAAGCAAGGGAGCAGAGCAGATAACTTCAGTTTGCCCCCCTAATGTTATCATTTGCTGTATAAGTTGGGTTATGCAAAGGATGGGAAGCACTGCCTTAGGGAAACTGTTACACGTGTAGAAATGCTCACAGCAATGCCACTCATAATAGCAAAACAACTGATATGTCTGTCAATAGTATGTTGATTAAGGAAATTGTGGGTCATTTATAATAAACAGTAGTGAGGGTACTCTACAGCTGAGTATGTCAACAGGGATGAATCTCACAAGCATAACAATGAGTGGAAAAGCAAGACAGGAATAATACCGTGTGATTCCAGTTATGTGAAATAAAAAAAAAAGCTAAGCTAAAGCGCACATCATTTAGGATTTACTCTAGATAAAAGCCCCAATAAGAGTTAGATATGCTTTCCATGTTACTGATGAGTAAACTGACATGCCGAGAGGTCGAGCCACACAGGAAGTACCTGATGTCCATAGGTCAGCTCAGAAGATACATGATGGGATTTCCATGAGGGTTTTTCTGGTCCTGAATGCCAGGTTCCCAACTTCTATGCCAGAGCATCTTTTAAGAATGTCAGGTGCGAATCTGCCCCCGTCCCTTTGCTCCGTGGAGGCCCATCCCAGAGAACTTAATACTTCTACACTTAAAATTCTCGGAAAGAAAATCCTTGGATCTATTGTGGCAGTTCTTCACAACGTTTCTGTGAATTTGGGGGGCTGTTATCTAGAGTAAATGAATTAATGTTCATGCTGTATCTGCCTTACAGCATATGATTGCTTCTCTTTAATAGCATCCAGCAGTTCCACTCCATCCCTGTCATAGACTACGGCCTGTCATAGACTTGCTGGCCTCAAACGAATTTGATTGACTGGCCAGTCAGAGAACAGCCAGGGTTTCTGCTTGTTTTCTGTTTTGAAACCTCCCCTGATTTTTCATCCTCACGATCAGCCTGAACCTCAAAACCTCTCTTGACGGGGCCTGTGCAAAATGTTTGCAACCCACCTTCCCTTCCGGCAATTAGATTCTATGCATCTATTTCTCCATCTTGTCAACAATCTTTAAATCTGTTGTATTTTCCCTTGGTTCCTCAAGGATTATGTTATATCTCCCAAATTGTGATGTCAGCGAATGAAATTTATTTTATCTTTTATCTGAGTTGTTATTTGGCTTTTTTAAAAAAAATCAGACCCAGCACTAATAATTAACATTATGCTTTGAAGTGGCATCATGTTTATCTTCAAAGTACCCCCTACCTTACTGCTCAGGAGAGACGTGGCCTCTGAGGGGGAGAGGATGGGAAGGAGCATGTGGTTGCTGGGGAACCTAACTTACTGAGGAACTGTGACTTCGGAATCTCTGTGTGAGAACACAGTCCCTTTTAGATCAGGGCCCTTAAGCTCTGGAGCAGAGGAAATACTGGAGATACTCAGCCTCTGTCCCTGAGGGTCGTTCTTTACACTTGCTGTTTCAAGGGCACGTGTGTAGCAAAAATTTTTTCTAATCAAAATGAGAAGGTCTGTGTAAAGGTGATAATCCCCAGCTGACCTTGTGATCTGTGGATGGAGAGGTGTCTTTCCAAGCCCAAGGAGGGTGGTTTTTATAGCGAGACCGAAGCCATCTTTATATCTTCCATTTTCATCATATTTGAGTCTCTACCAAGGGTGCTTTAGGTTCCACAGTCAAGAAAGATACTTTCCTTTCGTGCATTCTCAATTGAGATCTTCACGATGCTTGGTGTGAAGATAAAATCCCTTGCAAGTGTTCTGATTTTTCACTTAAAAAAAAAATCGTGATAGCTAAGACTAACCAAGGTAAGAAGGAACCAGTTAGAACGAAAGCCCTGTGATTAGCGAGGAAGCACAGTGAGTGTATCCAGAAACGAGTGCATGTGAGATTCATGTTGGGTTTCTATTGCTTGGTTAGATCCTGTAATAATGATTTTATTTTTTTTGGGGGGGGGTGGCTCTTCTTGGGATCTTAGATGTTGTCAGCTACAAAAGTGAGATTAGAGTGAGGGCGGAGGAGTAATGACAGTGGAAGGGAAGAAAAAGAAACACTCATTTATGACCAGGAGTTGCTCTTGGGGAAATGTGTGTTCGAACTGGGGGCAGCTTCGTTAAGTGGCACGGAAGGTCGGAAGTGTGGAGCCATTCTCCTCCAGTGAGCATGGCTTGTCTCCTCCACACAGCCCGAAGGTCAGCTTGCCGTGTACAGGAACACACTCAGGCTGTATCTCCCCGATTGCCCCTGGGGAGGACTGTTCAGGAAGGACTTGAGTCTCACGACTGCCTGTTACATTGTGCTTTGATGGGCCAGCTGCATGTGTGTGAGAAGGAAGGGAAACCTGTAGAAACCCAGGCCTGAACTGGGACGCGTTCGTGAGACTGAGTGGGTTCTGTCCTCCTCGGTGGGCTCAGTGGGTTTTGTCCCAGATCCCATTTCTCTGCAGAACTGATGCTCTGATGTGAAGTCACTGCTGATCACATTTTACTCGTCTAAGATGAGTGGGTGAAAAGAAAATACATTAGGCACCTACATGACATTTTCCATAATTCAATGAATATGCATCTACATTTGGTACATTTAATATGGTAAACTCAGAAAATCTCTCAGGTAAGATTTGCTTTCTATGCTAAATAAAACTTTCCCCGTGAGTCACATCCACCCAGTGCAGTGTATGCATCTGGTAAACCAGTGCTTGCACCGCAGTTCAGAAACGCACAAACACCATTTCCTCCGAAGTGAGTGAAACACTTCATCCTCCAATTAATCTCTAACCTGCTTACCTTTGACGCATCGTGCCTTTTTGAGGTGGGGGGTTTAGGGAATGGGAGGATCCTGGTTTCCCATAAACTACTCATGGTTGTCAAGATGCCAAATGAGCATTATACTTGACATGACTATTCGTGTTTTTCATCAAGTGTAAAGAAGTCTAAAATAGAAAGTAATATGTCTTCATTGCATTGAAGGTCAGGATAAGGTCATGATGAAGTGAGGACAGGACCCAGGGTCCGGGTTTTGCACTGCTCGGGCGGATGGATTCTGACGCAGCTGTGCTAACGGGTATCAGGTGAGGAAGAAGCCAGAACTTCCCACTCTCTGGGTTTGTAGACCACTGGGAGTCTGGGTTCCCATTTTCACATTCTTACTAACCTGACTCCAGTTGGAGTCAGAGATTGTGTTGATTCCCTGAGAATATGCAACACAGAAAGAGCAGCTGGAGAATTAATAACTCGATGGCAGTAACAATGAGATTGGACCGATAAGAATGAGAAGAATGTCCTAAATAAAAGACATAGCAATTCAGTGTTTCCTTGCTGAGTAGGTACATGACTTAGTGTGCGTAGTAGGACATTTAAATTGCTCTATTGAAACTGGGAGCTGTGTGTTAATATTGTGACATCGCAGTGGAGGAGGGTTTATTTTTGTTGGTGGTGATGTATTTGCAGGTGAAACATAAAGCCTGAACTGAAACGTGTCTTTTCATGAATTAGAGGGACAGCGAATGAACAGAGGATGTGAGGGCATTTATTCGGGAGCAGTAGCCCTGGGTATGGAGGGTCTGTGCTTGTTGGCAGACCCTGTCCCCAAAGAGACTTCAGTGTCTCAACAGTGGGACCCATTCTGTCAGTGAGAAAAACCCTGCTCTACTGGGATTTTTATTGCCTTGATTTTTTTTTCACTTATCACATTATTTTGAACCCAAACCCACAGAGGGTTATAATTTAGATCATTTGCCAGGGGGTGGAGTTTCCCTAAATTGAGTTGTAAGTTCCAGTGTTTGTCATCCAGGAGGCATTTTTATCTGCATTAGATATGTACGAGGAATGAGGAATCCCTGATGAGCGCTTGGGAATAGGCATAGTCAGTGAGCCACTCAGCAGCAGTGGTTCTCAACCTGTGGGTCGCGACCCCTTTGGGGGTCAAACGACCCTTTCACAGGAGTCGCCTAAATACATCCTGCATATCAGATATTTACATTACGATTCATAACAGTAGCAACATTACAGTTATGAAGTAGCAACGAAAATAATTTTATGGTTGGGGGTCACCACAACATGATGAACTGTATTGAAGGGTCGCGGCATCAGGAAGGTTGAGAACCACTGAGCTAGAATGTGAAGGCATGTCCCCCTGAAGGCTTTCCCCTCTGGGGATAGTCTGACCTTTGAAAGCGCTTGGTCAGGTTTCACTCCCCTTTCTCTTGCATCCCAATCTGATGAAGCCTCATGCGTACTCAAAATGGCCAGTTAGGGTCCTTTGACTGAATCCTGACAACGTTCCATCAGAAAATAGCAGAACAGATTCTGTGCCTTAAACACTTGGCTGTTCTCACAGTGACCCAAGGGCCTCAGATGTCGGCAGCGTTTCTCCACTAGACGATCTAAGCGTTATTTCAGCCGAGGTGAACTATGGGTCGTTTTCCAGCATTTCCATTTCCTATTCAGCACTTGTTGGTTTTCATTCTTACTCCGTTTTCAAAGAACGTTTCCTTCCGTGTGCTTTGTGTTGTTGGGACGGTGTCAGGCCCACAGTTGACTAAATGACTTGCTGTTGCTTCTTCCTGGTCCGGGTGAGTGACAGCTGAGGGACCAGAAATCTGTTCGGTTTGTCCTTTTCATTGAGGAGGCTCTGTGTTGGAGTTGGTTCTGCTCTTCAGCCTTTGTAGAATGAAATCACCTCACATCAGTATTGGGGAAGACGGGAAATGAGGCAGGAATGGAATGGATGTGGGTGTAGACTGTGGGCTTGAGAGAGGGGATGGGAAGACAGTAGGAAATGGCTGGTGGGTGGATTTTTAACACAACCCCCTTTCAGGAATCATCCTGGAATAAAGGGATTCATACGGATCTTGGTGAATTAAAACAGAAAGAAGAAGAAGAAAGTGATCTTTTCTAAACTAACGTAACTCCCTCATCATGCACGAGAAGTTCTTTACAGACCGCCGGTTAATAACTCCTTGCACACTGAGCACTGTGGTCCTCACGGCCTGCCCCACGCCTGGGTCCCTGCAGGCCTGGACACATTCGTGCAGAATTGAATTAAATGTGACTCTCAGGGCTCTGGTCCTCATTGTTTCATTTCCCTTCTCTGCGGGTTACCGAGTAATCTTACCATTCTAAGCTATACTCTCAGTTGACTTTGTTCCTGCTTTTGCCCTTTCTCAAGCCGCACTGCAGAGAAGCTACCCACAGAAGAGAATCAAAACATTTGTATAAGTTTGTATAATGGCAAGAAGAGACAAATAGCAGAGTAGGGATAAAGTGTGAAAATTAGGCAAACTTATGAGAAATAAAAGTGATAGACTATGGAGAAAAAAGTGTAGGGATAGGAGGAAAGTTATTTTCCCCCCCAATAAATTAGAAATAAAGTGTCTGTTCTTAGAATTTAAGATTATATTTAATAAACACACTGCAAGATTATTTTTATTTAAGAATTTATTATTCTTGTCAGCAAAAGAAAAAAAGTATCTGTACTAATAAAAGGGTAATATGCTAATTAGACCGAATAGACCGGATTTCTTCCGGATGTCCTTCCCGACAAAGCCAGGCCCGGGCGAAGCCGCCCGGGGTCCCGTTCATCTGCGGCCCACCCAGGTGAAGCTGGCCCAGGGTCGCGAGTGCCTGCAGCCGGCCTGAGCAAAGCCAGCCCAGGTTCTGGGTGCCTGTGGCTGGCCAGAGGGAGGGAAGCCCTGGTTGCCTGCCGGTGGCTGGAGGAGGGAAGCCTGAGTCCCGGGTGCTGGAGGAAAGCGGGTGCCAGCAGCCAGGGGAAGGAAGGAATTTTCGTGCATCGGGCCTCAAGTATTAGATAAAAGATCTATGCATAGTTTGTTTATCTACAGAGTTTGGCTTTGGAAGCAACGTCCTGATCGCTATGCCTGGTTAGGTGTCTGGTTAGGTGAAGAGGTTTCAGGAAGTTAGAAGTTGTGTTAGGAGGAAGGGATATGCTGAGGTCCGGGGTGTTTTCAGGTGGATATCATGGATTTTACACTTTCATCATGACTTAAACATGTTGAATGATTTTGATCAAATCCATAATAGCACAAGAACTGTCTCAGAGTCAACCTCTGATTTGGTGTGCAAAGTTGAAACAAAAATGAAAGCCAGTTCATTTCCAAATGCACATATTTCTGTAAACTGAAATAAATCGCAGCCAACTTCATGCGGATGAAAGCGGCTAATGGTAAATGACAGTGTTGAATGAGAATTTACCAGTTTTCAGATTTTTCTTCTCATACGTACTTTGGATTAATTCTATCTGATGTAGTAAAAGGTTAATTTGCCAAAAATATTTCTCACCTTAAATCTCTGTGTCAACCAGACTTCGTTTCTCTCAGACAATTCCAAAATCCTACAGAGATCATATAAATGAAATATTTCCCGTTTGGAGAACATGCCCTATTGATTCTCTGTATTTTATTGCCTTTCTTTTGGTTTCAATATGTATGGAGGCTTAAACATGAATATCTGTGCCTTATGGGAAGGTTTATGATCAAATACAGGAGTTAGTGAGGCCCCATCTGGGTCTCAGGTTTGGGCTTTACCTTGGCTTAGAAAGCCTGCTGGCTCCTCTAGCCTCTCGAGGTCTCTTCCCTAACGGAGTAGGAGGCAGCACGTCACTCCCTTATTCATGGTTGCAAAATAAATAAGAAATTTTTTTTCCCACTAAAGTGTGGCTACTGGGCAGCTTTCCATGCTACTTTCGAATGACAGTGTGGAGGGTTCGATGCTATGTCTTTGCTAAAGTCAGCGTAACTGGAAGTTCCTGGTTATAGGGATTTCTTTCTAGATGCCACATCCTGAGATTGTTGTGCGAGGACACCAGGTTCTGGTGGCTCAGAGCGTATACAGTACCCTCCTGATGTTCACCCTAGAGTTGGGACACCCAAACCAGCACAGAGACCATGCACATGTAGAAACTACTTTTTATGGCTGTTCCTCGCTGAATAAATTTCAAAGAGAACTGAGCAAAGAGGCTTTCCCGTCCACACTGCCTTCCTTTATCATGAAAAGACAGATGGCTTTTTAATGGGGTGGATTCTCTTATCTGTATATGTAAAAGCCTGACATGC
This sequence comes from Murina feae, assembly GCA_004026665.1. Taxonomy (NCBI): domain Eukaryota; kingdom Metazoa; phylum Chordata; class Mammalia; order Chiroptera; family Vespertilionidae; genus Murina; species Murina feae. The sequence continues at coordinate 32,003 of PVJC01001282.1, forward strand.
AAATTGTGCCCGCAGGAGTTCTACCGGGAGCCCAATCACTCGCTATGACATGCGCTGACCACCAGGGGGTGGCACAGAACGAAAGAAGACCCCAGCTGGCAGCTGGAAGGCCCCAATTGGCCCTGATTGCCAGCCAGGCCTAAGGACCCTACCTTTGCATGAATTTCGTGCACCAGGCCTCTAGAATTTCTATGTTTTAGTTTAGTCATTCTATTTCCTTAACACCCCCCCCCCCCATATTCCTGTCAGATAAAACAAGGATTTCCTTACAAAATTTAGAAGCCAAGTTTAGTGACCGGAGGAAGACAGCACTACACCCAGGAGTGTCAGCCTTTGCGATGGGCAGCAGGCCAGCAGGGGGCTTTCTTGGATTCACCACAAGTTACAGACTCGGGGTCATGAACATGTCTCCTGGCTTGGGAACCTCCTTACTGGTGGTGAACCCTCAGGGGAAGTCTCACGACAAATGATGCTTAGGTACTTGCTTGCCCGTTTTTTAAAGAAACACATTAATGGAGACAACGAAACCAGAGCAAAAATGGCAGAGGGATCCATCGATGAAACTGGGAGAGCGTTCAACTCCACAGATGCCTCCCGCAAGGCCCTGCCTCTTTCTAGTAAAGGCAGTCTGCAGGCCTAGCCCTGAGATTCCCCGTGGCCAGGCGAGAGGCAGACATTCCCTCCGAGGCGAGATGCAGTTCCGAGATATAAATGCATCTTTGCACAGGTACCACTGTTGCTCCCACGTGGGGAGAGACTTCTCCCTGGGAAGGCGCACTGAGGAATGCCAGTGTAACTGTGCGTGGGGAAATCCAGATTTCGCCCCAGGTCTTTCTAGGAACAATGCCGTTGATGATGCCGTCAGGGAGCAATGCAAGACATCCTGTTCTCCACGTTCATCCTGAAACCCTGCAAGCGAGCGAAATCATCTGATCTCTGCTGTCCTTCCTGTAGTCTCTCTGGTGGACTTGTGTTACCAGGGTGATCCCGCAGTTTCTTAAAATCTTCCAGCAAAGGTGTGACTGGGGACTCATGCCTGAAGTGCCGGACATATATGTAGATGTGTGACCAAATGTATGTGGGAGAGAGTCTTAAAATCCTGACATTTGTCATCAAAGCTCCATAGGGGAAGCTGGTCCTGGTGGAAATTAGACAGCACACTCCCAGTCCGTTGTTGACTTTATTCGAACTCAATCACGCAGTTTTCATGACGACAGGAGGCATGGGGAGAGGCAGCTGCTTCGGAGCAGGAGAGACATCCTGTATGGCCATCTGAGTGACGCCAGGTTCATGAAAGCATTTGAAACCTGTAGGCTGCCTCTTTCTCGTCCTGGTCAGCCGCAGAGCATGGCAGGAGCTCTCTGAAGTAGTGATGGTCAGACCCGAGTGGCAGGGGCGGGGGGCGGGGAGGGAGCACGTTTCTGAAGAAACACCCAGGAACCTGAGGCGCTGAGTCTGTGGACCTGGTTGGCCATCTCACTGACCACCAGCTTATAGCGAATACCCACAGGGAATGTTGGAGGGGGATGTAGGAAGTGAAGTGGGAGGGTGTGTCATCTTTGCCCTTCCTCCCAGAGCCTTGTGAAGAAGTATCTTTGCCCTTGAAAATATGGTCACGTGTGTGACTCTGTGTTGCGGGAATGGGGGTTTGGGGGAAGGGGGGCATCTTCAAGCCACTTTTTCCACCACCTACCCTTCTCCAGAGAAGTCACAAGAAAGGGAGGAAGAAGAAGAAGTCTCAGAATCAGAGAGGAGGGGCAAGGGAAGAGATGGTCATTCTGCCTCACATTTGCCCATTTCCCTGAAAAAAAGTCCCCTTGGGTACACGTCGCAGTTGCTTTCTCCTTCCTCTCAGGTAAGTCCATCAGCCACTGTGGACCTGCTCGTGTGATTATTAATAATAACCTTTTATTTTTGTACAGCCTGAGAGATTATTTTGCAATAGAGTATGTGACTTCAGAACTGCAGAGTCTAATTGTATCTTTCCCTACCTCCCCACAGCCTCACACGAGACCCAGAAGTTAATAGTTGCTCAATAAATGCATATTTAGTTCAATTGATTCTAGACCCTGAGAAACTATTCTTGGGCCGCTTCTGGAAGAGAGAGTAAACATCACTCAGCAAACCTTTCATAGAGTACTGGTCATACCGTGGGAATGACGGTGTCTGTGGGCACTAAGGCTTGACCACGTACACTTGAACTAACTGGAGGGTCCTTTAGGAGGAAAAGTGATGTTAAAAAGGAAAAATCAGAAAGCCTAACCATCCTGGTCAGAGTAGCTCAGTAGCTGAGCATTGACCTATGAACCAGGAGGTCATGGTTCGATTCCCTGTCAGGGTATATACCCGGGTTGCAGGCTCGATCCTCAGTGGGAGGTGCTGTGCAGGAGGCAGCCGATCAATGATTCTCTCTCATCGCGGATTTTCTGTCTCTCTCTCCCCTCTTCCTTCCTCTCTGAAATCAATAAAAATATATATTTTAAAAAGCCTAACCAAACCATGGATTTGGCAGTAAATATTCCAATTGCATGGTTTATTTTTATGCTCTTATAGAGCTTATTTAGAATCCTAGATTGACTTGCTTTTTTGTTAATATTTGTTGTTTTGTTAAAATCTGAGGAAAAGATGTGTAAGTTTTATGATTTAGGAGCTAAAACTGATGCTTCCCATCCTGGCCAGTGTGGCTCGGTTGGGTATTATCCTGTGCACCGAAGGTTGCCAGTTCGATTCCTGGTAAGGGCACATGCCCGGATTACAGGCTCGATCCCAGTTGGGGCCGTGCAGGACGCAGCCAATCAATGTTTAGCTCTCATATAGATTTCTCTCTCTTTCTCCCTCTCCTTTCTTCTCTCTCTAAAGATCAATGTAAAAAACCACAACACTGATGCTTCGCATTGTCAGTGTATTGATCTTTGGGCCACCTTTGCATCATTGATGTAGGTTTCTTCTTGTCTGTGTGGAGGGGAAGTGAAGCACCTCTGTCTCCATTATTTCATTTTTCAACATTGGAGGTCATTTATTTTATTAGGTCAGAGGTGCATTTGGCAAAGATGAGTACTACTTAAACCATGGGCTAGTTATCAGATGGACCATGTGTGTGATTTTGGGCTCCTGACTTCTTAGAACTTTAATTTTAAAAACGATGACATACATTTTATGGTTCTACCTAACCCCCACCCAGGCATGGCCTTGTTCTAGACGTTGCAGATACAGCAGTGAGCTTGACCATGGAGTAGCGTGTGGGGTGCTGGATTTGAGATGGGCATGAGTCTTCATGTGTTTAAAGTGCACGACTCAGGAACACAGGATCCCTCCTGTTGGTTTGCCTACTCATCAGTGGTGTGACCTTGAAAAACAGGTAGCCTCTTTGGACCTACTTTCCTTAAGTCTATCTTATGACCTGATACCAGTCTAGACAAGTTTTCAAACTACAGTGCACATCAGCGTTGCCTGGGAGAAGGATTGGAGTGACAGTTCCTGGGCTTTACCAACACATCCTCTGGCAGTAGGTCTGAGATGGAGCCAGGAATTTGCTTTTTTTTTTTTTTTTTTTACCTGTTCTGGTCTAATGCAAGTGCTCAGTGAACCACACGGTCAGAAACACCTGGTCAGTGTTTTCAGAATCATGGGAGGTGATCCATTAATGAGTCATGAGGTCAATTAGATGGTTTTTGGAAAGCCTTTCAAAATATGAAATAGAAAATGTCAGCGGCCACCTGCAGCAAAGAGCAATAAGATGAGCAAGGCCCCACATACATTCTTAGGTATTTGCGACAGCAGCACCCACTTCCAGGAGCCCAGTAGACGAGTGTGCCTACCTTCGCCCATGGTCCTGAACGTGTGGGTAGGAGATTGGGAATTCCTCATTTCCTGGAGCACTGGTTATTTCAAGAAGGCGAATTTCCCTGGGGGAGGGGCTTTAAGACCTGAACAGCTCTGGAAGTACTGATTCCATCACAGCTGGGGAAACTCCTCTTCGGTATGACAATACCGAGTAGGAAGATCCTTCCATTGAGTAAGGAGTCTTCTCCCTGGAATATACTAGGAAACCCTGCTCCCTTCCACTTGCTGAAAACCACTTAGATAACACAGAAACAACAGTCCCAGGCCAAAAAGGTTGCCAGGGACAAACTACATCTTCACGGCAACAAAGTCATCTTCCTTAAAGAGATCATTTATTTCAAGGAGGTCTAGAGGGCTAGCTGATTATTCCTGACAAACTGAGCCTGCCTCTCTCTCTCTCTCTCTCTCTCTCTCTCCCTCTCCCTCTCCCTCTCCCTCTCCCTCTCCCCCTTTCCCCCCCAGTATCTGCTCAGTACATATCCTTTGGCTGAATGCTCTCTAAAGCCACTTCAATTCTAAAATGCTAAATAAAGCTTTTCTTTTATTCATTCACATTTTTTCCCCTTGAAGGAATCATATAATCTAATATTTTCATCCATCACAGTGAAGGATTTTAATTTATGGGAGTGATAATGGGAAAAGAATATAGTTTTGTGAAAATTAATCAGCATATTAGCTTAGGAGGCAGTTGGCAGAAATCTCTAATTTAATTTATTATAGATACACATATGTATGTGTCCAAATGGGAAACATTGGCTTCAAAGTAGCTTTGGTGATTTTGTATTAATTACAGAGATCTTGGCATTGCTCGTAAAAAAAAAAAGAAAAGGAGAAAATTAAGAGTATCCTCCACCTAACATCTTAGGGACGCTCTTTTGCCTTCAGAGTCTAATTGTGATCCTGATTCGAAAACCAGTTTCATTATTTTAACGACCACACCTCATTTTTATGGAAACCAGTCTTACTCAGCATGATTGCCTACCTTATCTGGCCAGCGTGGCGTTGAATGCCTTTTGGTTGCTTCCCAGAATCAAATCCATCTTCATAGACTGGACAGTTCACTGTCCTGAGCCCTTGAAATGGGACAGAGCCTCAAGGCAGTTCAGAGAGAGGGGTTTCGGTCATAATTGAGCGTCCCTGTTCGTCGTGTCACCGGAACCAGCGAATGCTCCGGAATGCCAAC
>PVJC01001282.1:37128-68277 GCA_004026665.1 Murina feae
CCGCCCCCCGAGAGACCACTGGTTGGTTTTAGATGACTAATAAGGTAAAATGTTCTACTCATAATAAACCTCAAAAATGAGGACTTCAGGATGGTTATCTTGATTAAAGCAGTTTAAGCAGGGATTTTAAGTGGGGGGTTTTAACAGTTCTCACAAGAGGAATTCTTGGCATTTATGCATAATCCAATTTTAGATCTTGGAGCTCACAATTTAAAATGATCAAGTAAAAGAAAAGCTTCCGTTACCCGTGTGATACTTGCAAGGTTCAGATACTTCATCTGCTCGAGGCAGCTTCCAACCTCCGCACGCTGGCGTCTCCCTTCAGCTCTGTCCCTGGCCACCGAGGTTGCCACCTCCCGTCTTGGGAAAGCGGGAGCCACTATTTTCTTAGTCAGTGTCTGGGTGAGAAACCACCAGGCGAGTTTGGAATACGGCCAGGTCTGGGCGACGGAGCATTGCCACGCTCAGTGTGGGGGGACCAGCCATCCCAGGGCCTGTGGTTCAGGAGTTGCTTAAGGGGTAACAGCCGCCTCTGAGATGGCACCCCAGCCTCCACTCACCACACCGCCTATTCTAAGCCCTGACAGTGGGTGACTGGGGTGGACTCTTTCCCCCTCTGCCTGAGGGCAGGCTGACCCCTTCCGGAAACGTTGGCTCATGGGTCCTGTCTCCATTGTGGCTTGGTGGCAACTGAGACGCTGGTCCACCACTGAGATGATTCAGGGGAAAGAGCCTCTGACTTCTCCTTTCCTGCTTCACTCTGGGAGCTGCTGGGCTCCACTATCTGAGTTCTCTTAGGTTTCGGGCTCAGGAGATGGCTCTCAGACTGCGCTAACCAGCCTCAGAAATTGAACATCCCTCTTCATCGTGTCACCGGAACCAGCGAATGCTCCAGAATGCCAAAATTTCCAAAGCATTTGTTTTCAATATCTAATCACTGTGCTCTCAGGAGGTCGCTGTATTTAGGGAGTGCCTTTCTTCTGTGTGAATTTTGCACGTAGATTTTTCTCATTTAGTGTGAAAACTGGCAGGTCACACACGAGGCTGGGGGCACTGCACCCGTTTGCCAAGGCTCAGTGAGGGGTCGGGGCCTATGCTGGCCACCCAGCATGTCTTGGGGAGACCACGCTGATACACTGGGCCCTGCCATGTCCCTTTCACGCCCTGTCATTGTCGGTTTGATTCTAAACAGTATCAAGATGATTTTATTAGAATGACCATATGTTTTATTACAAAAGTGCAGCATCCTGCAGTCTTTCTATAGCATAACATGTCCCTGGGGGGTGTCTGTTGTCAGGTGCTACTGAAGAGGTGAATCAATTTTATTTATTTGTTTATATTTTTATTTTTCAATTAGAATTGCCATACAATATCAGTTTCAGGTGTACAGCACAGTGATTAGATATTTATATAACTTGCAAAGTGATCACTCCAGTAAGTGTAGTACCCACCTGACACTATACATCGTATATAGTTATTACAATATTATTGACTGTATTCCCTCCGCTGTGCTTTATATCCCTGTGATTGTTTTCATAACTGGCAACTTGTACTTCTTCATCCCTTTCCTTTTTTTACCCAGCCCCTCAACCCCCTTCCCTTTGGCCACCATCAATTTGTTCTCTGTATCTATGAGTCTGTGTGGATGAATGTTATAATGAAGGAAGCAGAATGGACATCAGATTGTTCTGGATCTGTCTGCAGAAAGGCCAGCACAGGCATGCATCGCTGTGTGATCTTGGGCTATTTACTTAATCTTTCTGAGCCTGACTGTCCTTAGTCTCCTTAAGACATTAGGGAGGAATGTAACCTGTTTCTAACTTGCGTTTGGTGAAGAGTAAATGAGAAAACACATGTATAACATAGTATCTGGCACATAATAAGTTCTCAATAAATGGTGGCCGTTAGTCAAATGTTTTTGTACGTTAGCTACTCTGTTTTTTGAGTTGGTTTCTGTGGGGGAAATAACTAGCTAAACGTTTACCAAACAGGAAGTACGGATACTCCATGGATTCATAAGAAATTAGAGGAATAAAAGATCTCATGTGTTCACTCTGGAAATATTTATTGAACACTTACTACATACAAGGCTCCTGAGATACATCAGTGAAAGTTGCAGGCAACTCCCCGCCCTCTAGGAGTATACACTCTAGCTGGGGACATGGACAATGCACAGGAAATATCTATAATAATAAATGCATAATATGCTAATTAGACCCGACAGCCAAACAACCTTCTGGACATCATTCTGGACATCCTTCCAGACGACCTTCCGGATGAAACTGTGGCAGCAGGGGCTGAGTCAGAGGCGGTTAAGGGCAATCAGGCAGGCAGGCAAGCAGTTAGGGGCAATCAGGCAGGCAGGCAAAGGAGTTAGAGGTAATCGGTCAGACAGGCAAGTGGTTAAGGGTGATGAGGTAGGCGGGCAGAGTGGTTAGGGGTGATCAGGCAGTCAGGCAGGTGAGTGCTTAGGAGCCAGTAGTCCCAGATTGTGAGAGAGATTTCCAACTGCTGGTTTAGGCCCGATCCTGCACTACGGGACTAAACCAGCAGTCAGTTATCCCGTGAGGGGTACCAGATTGCGAGAAGGTGCAAGCCGAATTTTGTGCACCAGACCTCCAGTAATAAGTAAGTCTGTTATGTTCAATTAGAGTTGGGAAGTGGTAAGTATCCTGAGAAAAAGAAAAAAGAAAGGGTGTGTAATTTTAAATGAATCTAATTGGAAGGGACACATTAACAGAGTTAGCCAGGTAGCAATTTGGAGGAAAAAAAAAAAGCATTTGAGGTGGAGAACAGCCACTGCAGAGAGAGACGAGTGTGGCTGGAGGGGACTGAACAATAGGAAGAACAGGAGTGAGCACACTGGGACAGGAATAAGTAGAGACCTGGGGGCCATTGTCCAGCTTGGGTTTTTACTCTGAGCGGGAAGGTGAAGGGGGAGTTCAGAGTAGTGGCATGAAATGATCTGACTCAGTTGTGTGTTTTTTCTTTCAGTGTTGTTTTGTATCGATTTCAGGCATACAGGTTGGTGGTTAGACAATCACATACTTTGCATAGTGTTCCTCTCAGCATTTCCAGTACCCCTACTGGCCCCCTCCATCTGTAGTTACCACAGTATTATTGACTATCTTTCCTACGCTTTACTCGCTTCCCTGGGACTGTTTCGTCACTGCCCATTTGTGCTTAGTCCCTTCTCCTTTTTCACCCAGCGCCCCAACCCCCTTCCCTCTGATAATCACCAGTTCCCTCTCTCTGCATCTGTGAGTCTGTTTCAGTTGTGCTTATTTTGTTGTTCAGATGCCACATATGAGTGAAATCATACGGTGTTTGACTGACTTAGTTTTCATAGGATCTCTCTGATCGCTGCTCCCAGAGAAGAGTGTATCTTGGAGGTCACCTTTAACCCCTTCATGTCAGAAGGAACTTGGAATCAGAGTTTGAATCCTGAGTCTACTGCCGTACCATGGGCGAGTGGGGGAGTCGAGATCCCAAAGTTCAGGAAGTCTTCGGCAGAGTCTTGAAAATTTCCTATTACTCTCTGAGTGCCAAGATTTAGGTTCTTTGTATCTATGAGTCTGTATGCAAGAAGGGAAAAATACTGATTCCATTTATTTTACCAAGAATGTATCTTTGAGGGATGGATGTATTTTTGTGCCGAAAATTACTTGTGGTATATATTTATCCATATAGCTCTGGATATATAGATTGGAAACTTCAAATAAGAAATGAGATTTCACACAAATGAGGTTGCTTGTGATATTTTCTTAGATGTTCTCCAGGTCTGGTTACCGAGCATTTACCTGTCAAGCAGTTATGGAACAAGAGTACTTCAGAGACGTAAAAAAAGGAGGTTGGGGAAATATATCATTTTTACCTAAAGAAAGGTGACATTTCTAAGGCATTAAATTTTATTTATTTATTTTTTAAATATATTTTATTGATTTTTTACAGAGAGGAAGGGAGAGGGATAGAGAGTTAGAAACATCGATGAGAGATGATCAGCTGCCTCCTGCACACTCCCCACTGGGTATGTGCCTGCAACCAAAGTACATGCCCTTGATTGGAATCGAACCCGGGACCCTTGAGTCTGCAGGCTGACGCTCTATCCACTGAGCCAAACCGGTCAGGGCAAGGCATTAAATTTTAGACAATTAGGAGGAAAAAACCAAGTTAGTTAGCTGGGTTTGCCTTCCCATGAGGCCTTCTCATTTTTGTCCCTGGTCAGTTACTCCACCTGCCTGTCTGCTTTGGAAAAGCCTCCAAATGCCTTATTTGGCATCAAGTGTATCCTTCCTGTTGCTTAATTTGAAGTTATCAAAAATAAGTTAATGCCTTAAAAAAAACCCCACAAAAATGCTAAAAAGTAAAAAAAAAAACAAACATTTTCTCCTTTAATTCTACTTTTCTAAGAATTTTTAAGCCCATGATTTTTTTTAAAAATATGAAGATCTCTAATAAAGATTGATCATTACTCAGATGCCAGGGTATCTTGGTCTTTCTATTTCTTTTCTGTCACTTTCCTCCATTGTAACCCTACTCCTTCTATGCGTGGGCTGAAAGAGGAAAAAGAGATGGGATTTATTCATACTTGTCCCTTTGAGCCATGAACGTCACAGTTTCACCATTTTTTTTTCTTTTTGGTACATTTTCCCCCTGACCTGCAATTACCCTTTGTTTTGAATTGCATTCTTGAGGAGTTGAATCAAAAATTGGCCATGGGAAAAATAAAGTTGCTTCAGTCTTTTAAATAAAGCAATACTTGATGTCGGTAGCATTAGGCAATTTTATTATGTTTCTGATAATGTTTAATATAAAATTCCTTTTCTTCCACTCCAACTTACAAGGAAGCCGATTTAACAGAATGCCTGGTTTATAATAATAAATAATTCCTATTATTATTATTACTACTGAATAAGTGTTGAAAGTCTATTCAAATGGTGTTGGAAAAATTGGGTAGGTACATGCAGTAATGAATTCACCTTCTTTATTTTTTTTTAAAATAAAAAAAAATAAATAAATAAAATGAATTCACCTTCTTACACAATACATAAAAATAAACTAAAAATGGATGAATGATTTCAATGTAAGGCTCAAAAACCAATAAAAATCCTAGAAGACCTATAATAAAGATTGATCATTATTCAGATGTCAGGATTGTGGACTTAATTGAATCGGCAAGGGGAAACCATTGAATTTTTTTGAATAGGAGGGTGACATCAACAAAGCTGTCCTTTAGGAAGATTAATCTGACAAAACTATGTAGGATTAGTGGGGAGAGAAGTGAGGAAATAAATATCACACAAACCTTTAATGGAACCTCCTACGTGGGATAGAAATCCATTCTGCAACATCCTTTATAGTTGATGCCTGAACACACCCAGAAAGAGGAAGTTCACAATCTCCTGACGCAGCTCCCTCTTTCCCTTCTTCCTCCTTTGTTTCCTCCTTCCTTTCTCTCCTCCCACTCATCCATTCACCCATCAACCCACAGATCCACCTACCTATCCATTCACTTATTCACCAGCCTATCCACCCATTCACCATCCATGCACCCATCCATCCATCCATCCATCCACTCACCCATCCACCTGCCCATCTACCCAACCCATCCACCTATTCACTCATCTATCCATCCTTCCTTCCTTCCTTCCTTCCTTCCTTCCTTCCTTCCTTCCTTCCTTCCTTCCTTCCTTCCATCCATCCATCTATCCATCCATCCTTCCATCCATCCATCATTTCATAAGCATTTCCTATATTCCACTTACTAGACTAGGTGCCGGGAGTATAACATTGAAAACAAGGTTGTCCTGCCCTTGAGGACCTTACAGTCTTTAATGGCCACAAGTCCATTATTGAATCACTAAGGCCCAATGCATGAAATTCCTGCAAGAGTAGGCCTTCCTTCCACAGCTGCTGGCACCGGCTTCCCTCTGGCACCTGGGACCCGGACTGCTTCCCTCCCGCCCCCAGCCCTGGCTTCGTCAGGAAGGACGTCCAGAATGACGTCAGACTTCTGTGTCCAATTAGCATATTACCCTTTTTATTGTAGGTTTTTCTTATTGGAAAGTTCCTTTTTCCTTAGCTTGAATCAAAAGCTGCTTCCTTTGAGCCCCTCTCCTATTGGCCCTACTTTTCTAATTATTTCTTGTAAAAGAGACCAAATGTTCTCTTCTTTCATGTGATTGCTTTTATTGTTTTAAAAACTGGACCGCGGAGCCTCTTAACTCTTCTTTGGGAAAATGTATTTCCCTTAGAAGGTTCTCATAAGGCAGGGTCTTAAAATGCAAGGACTTTTGGAGCTGATTGAGACTTTGGAAGTCATTTTGAATTCATATCTCAACTCTCATCACTTTCCGGGATAACATCTGAGTCACAAATAAGTTGTGACTTGCCTAAGATCACAGAGCTAGTTAGTGACAAAACTAGGACAAGAACTCAGGCTTTTAGGTGTCCAGACTTGCAAGACCAGTGTATTCTCAAACCTTCTCTCCTGATAACACTTCCCAAATGTCCTGAAAATGTTTGCTATCATAAAGTGTGGAACCAGAAGCCAAGTGTGGTATCTCAAATGTGTCCTGACCTTGGCAGAGAGCTTTGATGAGAGCTAATAAGGGCCACCATTAATAGAGAGTGCCAGGGTTCATGCCAACCCCATTACCTCCATTTCTCATCAGTTGTCCCAACAATCCTTATAGGGTGGGTCTAGTCCTCCTGTTTCTAATGGGGAAGCTTCACCAAGGAGTGAAGTCGTTTTCAGGCCATAACCATAGAGCTAACAAGTAGAGGACTGCAGTCCTCAGGGAGTGGGGGGCTGGGGTTCCCAGGTCTGTGGTGGGGCTGGCGAAGGCGTCTCAGGAAGGTCACATTTAAACCGAATCCAGCTCTTAACTTTGCTTTCTTCCATCTCCGGGCATCAGACGACCACATACCCTGCCCAGCTCTTGACTCTAAGTGAACCAGACTTTTCCTGCTCACCGAGAACTCTGTGAAAAACAGGGATAATTCGACATGGTTTCCTAGTGTATTCTTGATAGTGCCTGGTGCTTATAAAAATTGGCTACAGCCCCTTTTTAGCTTGGACAGAATTCTGTCTATTGGTTTAGTTTCCTGGATCTACCCTATTGGGAGGGGGAAAAAAGGAACAATACACTCTGTCCTGTCTCCTTTCATTTGCAGAAACCTCTCCCTCTTTGTGGTTCCCCAGGGATTTCTGAGAGGCTTCCCAGTCAGGACCCCCTTCGGTGTGCTGGGCGGCTTTCGTTTTTCTTACTTAAGTTGCCTTTCACTTCTCACCAGCAGGCTCCAGGAGGCAGTTGTGGAGAGAGAGCCCTGGAGTGGAGCTGGAGGCCTGGAACAGTCTCCGGCTGTGTGATCGTGGGGGTGTTATTTCACCTTCCTTCGCTTTGGCTCCCCATCTGAAATGAATAAACTCAGTGTCTCCCCCTCCCGAGCTCCTGGAATCAGGAAGCTCCACCTCCTTATACAGTGAACCCTCCAGCTCCCAAATAGAGGCTGGTTGTCTCTGCCATCAGTTTGAGGAGCGTGCCATCTTTCCCATCATCCTTGCTTAGAAAAACCCCTTGGATTTTCTTTCTTCTCTTAATCTCCCCCCCCCCGCCCCCCAAGATGTAGCTCATTTGGGGCATGGCCATGCTAACGTTTTTACAGTTTTGAACAACTCTTGGGCAACAACCTTGTTTGTCCACTTGACTTCAGGGCTGGAGCAATCAACGCCTTATCTAAAACGGGATCAAGTCATCCCAGTCGAACAAAATCCAATCCTGGCTCAGCTGTCTGCCCTCTGCCTCGATGCTTAACCTGTCTGAGTCTCAGTGTCCTGGTCTGTAAAATGAGGATGATCCTAGGTTCCAGTTCTGCGGGCATCATAGTGTCAGTCCCGTGAGCAGTCACTCCCACACAGTGAGCACTCGTTCAAAGCCATCTTAACATTTGTGCCTCTCCATTCTTGAACCATCAGAACCTGTCCCGGAAGAACTACATGGAATTCTTGGCTGTCCCCTGCAGTTGGTTCATCCCTGTGTGTAAGCGGAAGTGCTGCTGCGTGGAGAAGCATTTAAATCAGGGCCTTCCTGCCATGAGCAGCTCTGAGGAGGAGAGTAGGAGGCGAGGAGGGACCAGAGTGATTCTTTTTCTAAACCTCGTGAGAGCTGGTTGCCAGTAATTTACATGAGAGCAGATTCAGATGGCCAGATGTAAACAAGGCTGGCCCTGTTTCACGGTGTAACAGAACGAATAAAACGTACCCACATCCCATGGTAAATAGGATTGATGTTTAGTGACGCGAGCATTGTGTTGCATTTGATCGTTGGCCTACGTTCATGTTTTTTAGACACATAGGCATTTTACTCATTTTGATAGTTCTGGTTTCCTTGTGGATTCTGGAGCCAGCTGTGCTTTCCCAGGGTCGCAGATGTTCCTGAGGTTGGTGAGAGCCAGTGGCTCACGACGTGTGCCAGTAACGATGGTCTTAAAGAGGGCAAGGGGGGATCTGAGCTGAGCCCGGGCTGACACCCGGTGGCTTCCCTGAGGACCCAGATGCTGGAGTGGTGACATCTCTGCATCATTGTTTGCAATGGGGCTGACAAAGGTCCCAATTAGGAAGATAAAACTGAAAGCCAAGGACTGTGGTGATCCTGCCTTCTGCCGTCACCCTGTCCTCAGACTTCCCCTCCTGTACTCGATTCCCCATCTCACTCGCTGTCCTCAGTACACATTTGTTCTTATGGCTCAAGTTTACTCATTCGTTCATTCGTTCATTCGTTTATTCTTTCATCAAACATTCATTGAGTGCCCACCAAGCGCCCAACAGTTGGCTTGCACAGATGAATTCAATACTCCTCCGGTCCTCGGGGAGCCCCGTCCTTTTCTTCTCTGTTTGTATCACCACGTGTCCAGAGGGCCTCTAACGAGTTGCTAGCATTGGAAAAATAAACACCCTCCTACGGGAGAGGCACTGGCATCTTCTTGGCTCTCCTGTGATTAAGTTGGTGCCCACGTCACTCTCCTTACCCCACGCTGGTTACACGTTGTAGGAAAGTTCTTTGCGCCTGGGAATGGCATCATCTTTTTTCTTAAAAAAAAAAAAGAATTCATGCAGATCTCGAATTCTAAACTTTTTGTGACTCTGTGATTCTAAATTAGTTTAGGGAACAAGGCAGACAGTTTTTGAGCGTGTCTCCATGGACACTGTGGATGCTGTGTTGAGATGTCTGCTTAGTCACTTTTGGTACCATCTGGCAGAAAAGAATGCTTGGATTTTGGTCTGAGGGCAATTCAAGGTATTTAGAGGGGCCTGCTGTTCTGATATTCAACTGAAGTGTTCTAACAGCTTAGCTAACCAACAGGCAGCAGATTTGCCAGATAAAATACTAAAAAATACAAATACTTTTCAAAATATAAGTATATGCCATGTGATATACTGTGGGACATACTTATACTAAAAATTATTTGTTATCTGAAATATAAATTTCGTGATTTAATTTTTTTTTTATTTTTGCCTACATCTGGTGACTCTGAGGAGCATCCACCTGTATTTGTGATCTTGGGAATGTAGTGGTACAGGTCATACTGCCCCAAATTATCTATCAAATAGTGAGAACTTCTTCAGTCAGCCCTGCCTCCCACTAAGTGTTCTCCACACTAAGCCCCCCCCCCACACACACACATACAAGGAGATGCCATTTTAAGGGTAAAGCACTTTACTGTTTAGACTTTGATCATGTCCCCACTGCTGACGAACAGCCATTCTACTGAAATCCCTAAAATGTCCATACATAGGATCTGCATGTTAATTAATAGTCAGTTACTTATAATTTGAAAAATAGACTTTTTTTTTTTTTGAAAAGTATTTGGCAAAATTAGAATGAAATTTCTGAGTACTTTTTGGCTTTATATTTCTTATGAGATAAAATAGCTCTGGAATTTATGTAGGGTCAGGACCTGTTAACTTGAGCACACGCCAGGAGCTAGCCCCCAAATACCAGATTTTTCTACAGTACATCTTTGGTTCTCTTTCGCCTTGAAATATTTATAACTGTAGCCATTCCTCATGCTTTCTTTTGAGACCTGTTGTTTCTGTGAGGAAGAAAGAAAAATACAGCCCCATATCTTGCAAAATTTATAGGCTGTTGGTGAGTTAAGATAGTTTCTGAAGAACTAAATGGAGAACATGAGAGGTTTTGCAAAATCCTTAAGATGGCTAGCAACTCCTCTTCTTTGCTTTTCTGGTTTTCAAGTGAAAGAAAAGGGAAGATGGAGCATTGAATATAGTGTTTTTTCCTTATTGTATTTGATATCAAGAGACAAATCTCAGTCTTTTTTTTAAATATTTTTTTTTATTGATTTCAGAGAGGAAGGGAGAGACAGAGACAGAAACATCAATGATGAGAGAGAATCATTGATTGGCTGTCCCCTGCACACTCCACATTGGAGATGGAGCCCACAACCCAGGCAATGTGCCCTGACCAGGAATCAAACTGTGACCTCCTGGTTCATAGGTTAACGCTCAACTACAGAGCTACACTGGCTAGGCTCAGTCTATTTTTTTTTTTTTTTACTTTAATTTAGTCATGGAACTTTGGGCACTGAAGTTCAGGATCAGTGGTATCCAAGAGGTACATACTTTCATTCTCAAGTTTATGGTGGGGACCATTGTAACTGGTGGGAACCGTTGGTGGCACTCTTTTCTGAGCTGTGCACAGACACGGGTGTGTGAACTCTTTTCAGGGCCCTGGATTCACCCTCACCCTGGGCGTTCCTTACGTAGGGAGCTGTCTGCTGCAGCTGAGGCAGCAGGGTGGGGTCCCCTCCTGCTGGCCTCCAGGGGCACAGCGACCGGGCAGCTCTGCCCCTGGTGCCATTGGGGAACGTGTGTGTGTGTGTGTGTGTGTGTGTGTGGTGGTCATTCAAGCCCTGGAGTCTTCCCTGCTCTGGTCCACACCCATAGTCATAGAAAATCCTTCTGCCTCTGCTCAGGCTGCCAGGAATAGTGCACTTGGCACTCTCTGCTGGGCGGGCAGAGAGAAGGGTAGGCATGCAGAAGGCTTTCTTTCCCAGTCTCCTCTTTGCAGTGAACTGAGAAAGAACTGATCTAAAATATACAGTGAGCCATGCTGGCTCACTGGTTGAACATTGACCTATGAACCAGGAAGTCACGGTTTGATTCCCCATCGGGGCATATGCCTAGGTTGTGAGCTTGATCCCCAGTGTGGGGAGTGCAGGAGGCAGCTGATCAATGAGTCTCTCTCATCATTGATGTTTCTATCTCTCTCGCTCTCCCTTTCTCTCTGAAATAAATAAAAATATATATATTTAAAAACGCAGTGCCTACATTCTGTCCCTTGTGTGCTTACTTTGTAAAGTACAGATGTGAACACACCACTTGTCCATATAAAAACTTCCAGTGGCTCCCATTATGTGTGTGAAGAATTTTATTTTTCATTGCTAAAGAATTTTTTTTTTTAGTCCAAGGGTAGCAGCATAGTGGAGAGGAGAGGAAAATTGGATGTTAAGATGAGAACGGTCCAATAGAAAGGGGGGTGCCGATGATGCCGAGAGAGGGGATAATTGCAGGAGAGAGAAGTCCTTGGTAGGGGAGAAGGGATGGGAAGGTTGGCCTTAGCAGTAGGAACGCCTTTTGCATTGTAACTGGTGAGAAGGTGGAGTGTGTGACATAGATGCAGCTAAACTGTTGAGAAGACAGGATTTTCCTCATTTATGGCACTTATTTTCTCAACGACATGTGCTGCGACGCCAGCTGAGAGTAAGGGGTGAGGTATGAGAGCTGAAGAAGTGAAAGGGGTCAGCGTGGAGAGCTGGGGAAGACACACACAGAGGGCGTGCGGAGGTATCGCGTGACGAAGCCGAGTGCCATTAGAGCAGATGTTCCCCATAAAGAGAAGCCATCGCTCAGTGGTTGTGAAACAGCGTGGCCGTGGAACCCAGTTCTGCCCAACCCCTGGGAGCCCATGCCTTAGTCATGTGCTTCTCTGAAGGGCAAAACATCAGTTTGGTCTGTGCCATACTGTTTCGCACCCCACTGAATCGACTAGCTGTTGGAACACGTACTCCCCTTCTTCCCTTTGCCCTTCCTATGACTTCTCCCGTCCCTTCCCCCCTGGAGCTCGCCATTATTCATTCATTGAACACTCAGTGAGGCACTGGCCTCTGTTCGAGGAATATAGCCATAAACAAGGCAGATGGGGCTCCTGGTCTCATGAACATCTGTTCTGAGAGCGGCAGCAGCACAGTAATCTCAGATACTGGAAGGCGTTGTTAAGTCAGTGAACTGAGGCTGGGAGGCTGAGTGACCAGGTTGTCTGGGACAGGTCCAGGGTGGGGAGGGTACTTTAGAAGGCCCCTTTGAGGGCATGACCTTTGAGTTGAGTCCTGAAAGGTAGGAAGAAGCCAGCCATGGGGAATCTTGGACCCTTGGGAGCCTTTTCTGTCCCTTTTAAAGAAAAGGAGATTAGACGAAAGAGAATGCCTGTGGGCGCGGGGTGTTGGGATGGGGTGAGGAAATCCTCTTGGAATTTTTGTTCAACAGATTAACCTATTAAAATATTTCAGTCTCATCGTGGAAGGGATCTCTCTTGCCTTGCCCACTTCCCCCATCCCCTTCCTCCCTCTCACCCTCCCTTCTTCCCTCCCCTATATTTCAACAACTATTCATTTCAGGAAACAAAGTCATCCTGGAAACACAAAAAGGGGTTTGATCTCCGGGTCAGGACCCCGCTCCAAAATGAACTCAGCAAATGAACTTGAAACTCAGGATCAAGGCTCTCCTCTCAGTAACAAGATCGGACAACAGTAAACAGGGAAATCGTTCCTCCTAGACCTTCCCTTGGTTCTCGTCTTGCCTCCTGTCTTAACTCTGATGTTCACTTCAGTTCCTGTCTTACCTGAGAACTGTTTATCCTTTGCTGTCACACCCTGAGTGTAAGATCGCCACAGCTGTGGGGAGAGGGGCAGGCTAGTGGTGGCAGGCTGTCTGTGTGCTTGCTGGGTGGGGCCAGAGGAACTTTGCTTCAAGTAAGTTATTATGCAGCCATAATGCCATGTTGTGGACTTTTCCCAGAGGAAAAAAAGAGGAAGGCTAAAGAGGTCACATACTTAGACGCCCAAAGATCGGGCTCCTCCTCATTCTTGATGAATGTGAGATAGAACTTAGCTCAATTAAAACATATAAATACATATACATATACATATACATATACATATACATATACATATACATATACATATACATATACATATATATATATGGGGAGGGGAGAAGGAGAGAGAAGTGTTTGGTAAAGTTTGTGAAGTGTATGTCACTTAGAAGTCTGTGGTATTAAGTTATGCAATAAGCATTAACACGATAAACATTTTAGGGGACCTGGTTTATTTTTTTACCATTAAAGGGACCTGGCTGAAGAGACCTGCCAGATTTGATGTTTTCCAAGAAAATCAAGTCCTAGAAAGGTTGCATTTCCTTTTGAATGTTGCTGCCAGAGATACATCAAAGATATGGGGGGCGGAGAGGCAGGGAAGAGAATCTTATCAAGCTCGCCCTTAAATTTGAACTGAAGAGCCCCATTTGAGGCTTTGTTGTTGGACCCAATATGCTAGGTCAACTGAAATTCCACCTCCAACCTTTGGAGAGGCAGTGTGTGTGTGTGGGGGGGCGGGGGTAGGGAAGGGTTGGGGGAGGAGAACCTCCTTAAAATTCTAAGTCTTCCGACAGAAGACAGCTTCCTCCTTTGGTTAGTGGAAATTTCCATTCCCAGGACACATACGCATTTTTTCCCAATGCAGCTTCCTCTTGGTTTTGTGATTGAGTTATTTTTAGTGAGTTACCGTGTTTCTCCTCATTCCTTATTTAATTATAACGCTGCATCTCTTACTTCTCCTTCCCCATTAGTTAATCCCCACATCTCTTTTCTTAAACCTTTCCTACACTGAGAGAGATTCTGTTTTGTTTTTTTGTTTTTTGTTTTTTTTAATGTTTCTCTTAAAATAAAGGGCGGGAGGGAACATCTGGTTTGTCTAGAAATCAAATAATCAGATGTGCTCCAAATCAGAGGCTGGATTCCAGGCTTGTATTGTATTTTTGTGTCTTTTAACACAGTTTGCATTCACTCACTAGTTTCTTAGTTATTTTATTCTTGCTCGGCCTAAGAGACCTCATTTCAAAATAAGAGACAGGAGTAATGCTGTGACTGGCACGTGCCAGTGCTGTGCACATCCAGGACTTCATTGAAATCTCACACCGCAGTCCTCAGATGGGATCATCCCCAAGTTACAGATGAGGAGAGAGAGCTACTAGCCCTAACCACTGTGCTGAAACTGCCTGGTTGTATATTCTCTAGTAAATGTACAATTCTGAGCTAATTGGAAATTTATTAGTGTATTGAAAGCTGCTATAAACCCAAGATACTATTAAATTTTTGGACTTGGTCTAGAAGCATGACAATAATAAAAGAAATACGTAGGTCCACGTTGCATTGCTCATGTCCAGCAAACATCCATGTTTACAGGGGTTGGTGTTCCTTAGTAATGTTATGGGTAGGTATCAATGAATGTCACAGCCAAACTCTTGGACTCCATTCACTTATGTTGTATGCAGTAGATAAGACAGCCCTTTAGTTGAGTGCACCATGGATTTTCAGATCCAACAGAACTCGATTCAAATCCTGACTTTCTCCCCCCCACCCCCCCACCCCACCTCTTGAATGAGCTTGCAAGCCTCTCAACCCCTTTTACCTCAGTGTATTCATCTGTAAAATGGGATTAACAATAATTGGCATTGCTGTGGTGGTGATTACCTTAAATGGGAAAATCTATGTAAATTGCTTAGAGCCTCGCACATAACTATTCCGTGAAATTGTAGTTGTTCATAACGATTGTTATCATCGTAGAATCTGAGTTGGGAAGGACCTGATGGTCAATGGACTTAGTACAAGTTCTGGTGCTCCTAGCAACAACCTCAGCCAAGTCGTTTGCCTGCCTGTTTCTCTTTCCTCATCTACACAGTGGGAATGATATTTAACACAGGACTGTGACATCAGTCGAGTGTCTACCACTAATGGACCCTCATAAATGGTGGCGACCCTCTCCCTTTGGCTGCCAACCTCTAAGGGACAAGGCAGCCCTGGGGAGCTGGGATTGTTTAGCTCCACTAACAATTGAGCATTAGTTTCCCTGTGACATTTGCCAGTTTGGCTGTAATCCCATGATTTAAGTGATGGAGAAAGTTATTTTTGCTCTGGGGTCATGACTTTGATTAGATCTAGAAATATAATCAGGACCCTAACCCACTTGATTGTTCAGATTAAAGTCTTTATTCTTCTATGGTTGATCTTTATCTCCATCTTCCTGGATACGCTCTGTTGCTGAACAAAACATTCATGTGCATGAAAACAATAGCTCTAAATGAAAGGAATGTGGCAGGCCGTCTATCCGTTTCCATTACCGTGTGGATTGGATGGTCCCCGCGCGGCGTGGTTGTTGCCAGTGATTAAGCATTTAATATTGAGGTCATCAACACGTTAAATAATTTAATGCTGAGTGTGACGTTTTAATTCGTTTTATATCTCTGCTCTGTTCTCCCTTTTGGTCCAACTGCGCATAAAGCACTGTAGTTTGAAGTCCATAATAACAATGGTAATAGGCTGGGCTTTGTGAAGCAAACCATGAACAAAGCAGCTAAATAAAGAGTCTTACTGTTTGTTTTCCTGAAGGGAGTTCCCCACCTTGCAGGATCATCCCTGTGGTTTAGGTGCTAAATCCTTAATCATAGTCTTAGCATTTTTTTTTTCTCCTTATGTGCAGATTTATTTGATTTCTGTGTGCTGTTCCCGTGTGTCCTGTATAAGTAGCTCTGGGTGAGATTCTTACATGTAATGTTAGGTCTTACGTAACCTGCTTTTCAATGTTTTGGACCTGGGAGTGCAGTAGCTATTCTGATGTGAATAGTTAATCTGGTTTTGAGATCCAAAGTGTCGTTGGCCACTGGATGCCAGATTTTCTTTCTTTCTTTCTTTCTTTCTTTCTTTCTTTCTTTCTTTCTTTCTTTCTTTCTTTCTTTCTTTGTTTTTAAAATATACTTTTATTGATTTCAGAGAGGAAGAGAGAGGCAGAGAGAGAGGCAGAGAGAGAGAGAGAGAGAGAGAGAGAGAGAGAAACATCAATGATGGGAGAGAATCATCAAATGGCTGCCTCTTGCACGCCCCAGACTGGGGATTGAGCCTGAAACCTGGGCATGTGTCCTGACTCGGATTTGAACCATGACCTCCTGATTCATAGGTCGAGCTTAACTACCCAGCTACACCGGCTGGGCTGGATGCCAGGTTTTCTGTTCCACCAGCTAGCCAGTCTACAAATACCATGCTAACTTTCCTCCCTTCTCTCTTGGAAGGAGACTCCAATTTCAGGAGCAGTCATTGCAAACATATGCCCTGTGGGCTCAAAGCAAACAATTTTTATAAGCACAGGAACTGCAAAAGATAGTTCGTCTACTTGGTATTATTTGAGGAGCGTTGGGAGAATTCTTCACCCCAAGTTATTGTCCCTGATGATTACATGGTTAGTGATTTATTCCTCGAGTCCATACCCCTTCTTCCCAAACCGCCTGGGTCTCTGAGGGACAATGCTTAAGTCCCTAGGACTTGATCCCAGCGCGTCCCTTTAACTAGCTCCCTTTTCTAGAGCTGGAGAAGGGATTGAGGAGGGGGCGGGGGCAAGAGTGGTTCTCATTGGCCTTCAGTCCCTGAAAGGGGGCATCAGGCACAGAAATCCAAGCAAAGCCTGGAGCCCCCTGGTCCCACTGCGTTTAGAGCCTTCTGTGCTCTCTGGGCAGGAGGCCAACCAGAGGTGAGGCTGTATGTGGGCAGCATCGTCCATTGTGATTCAAAGCAAAGCACAGTCTTTTAGAATGAACTGGTAATTGAAAGTTCTTCCAGTAAAGGAATTCTTGCCTTTGGGCGGGTGTGGGGAGAGTATGCCTAAAACACCTTTCTCCCCATTTGTTTAACCTGGACCTCTGGGGCGGGGCCTGCCTCCCAAGGAGGCCCATCCTGGGAAGATCCCCCAGAGCCTCATGGTCAGTCTCTGCAAAGGAGGATTTTAATCTTTTTCTTCGATCTGTGGGTCCTCTCACTCATCTTCCCTCAAAATGGACTGGGTTCCAAAGCACCTGCCTACCAGCTGGGAGACTTGGGGAAAATCGCATTACCTCTGAACCCAGTTTCCTCTTATAAAACTAAGGGAAGGATGTATGATCTAAAAGAAGGATATATAACCTCTAACCTTCCTGTCCACCTCCCACTGCCGTTGTGAGGAAGATTAAGAAAGTACTTCAAGCCCGTGACACACACACGATACACACCAAGCAGGGTTTGTGCCCAGTGCACAGGCGTGACATTCTGTCTAGGGCGAGAAAGAGAGCCTTCTTCCAGCAAAGAAGATCCCTCCACGCCTGCGCAGCCTCGGTGTGTGCATAGGGCTTGCTCCTGTGTGGGGTGGTGTGTGCTGGAATGTTATATGTGACCTGTTAGGGACAGCCGTGAGATGGTGGATTAGAGCTTCCAAGGCCGCAGAAAGGCCGCCTGGCAGAGGTAACATTTGGGTCAGGCCATGGCGGGTGAATCGAGTTTCATGAAAAATCTCACAGGTCGCCCTTCGTTTCTACATTTCACAGAGAACTGTCAGTGGTCCCTGGCCTGGCCCATGGGAAGCGCGTCTTGATTGTCAACTTGTCCATCCGCCTAATGAAATCAACCCACCCATGTATGTGTAAAGACACGAAGCGCGGACTTGTTTTCCGATGAAAGTTTTTTGAATGTAAAACCGATGACTTTACCCCAGCGCCCTTTTTTTTAAACCTGGTCCTACTACCACACTTTAAATTAAAGCTCGCTTTCTTTTCAGACCTGGCGCTTGTCTCTAAGGCAGAGTAATTATAGCGAACGCACTTGCTTTGGATGTGGAGAGAATTTGTCAGGGCAGTGAGCCGTGTTTCCAGGGACGGCAGTCGCTAGAGTGAACGTGCTCCTCCGGGGGCATCAGCTAACAGAGCCCTGTCATTCCTAGGGGGGCATTTCGCAAATTGAAAGTTTTGGTCCCTAGAAAAAAATGTCATGCGGGGATAATGGTGAAAATTAATTAAAAGGGTATACGTGACTTTCTATCTCTTTATTCCCGCTTTCCCGGAGTAGTTACATCACTGTTACCTTGTTGACTAAATATTTCCCTTGCGGGTCAAGGGATGTGATTGTTTGGGCTCCGTATTTACGAGACAGAATAGTTACCCGTGTGAGTGATGCAGTGGAGATGCCTCTTTAGTGAATTTTCTTGGGGAATTCACTCTCTAGGCACGGGAACTTCTAATTCAGAGAATGTTAGTGAGAGAAACGCTTCACACTTTATTCCCACCAAAGGAAATGCAAACTAGTATCCTCCTGATGCCTTTTGGGTGGTTGTGGTGGGTGCCAGTTACTTATTACCTTGCCTCTATGGAGAGGTGCCCGGGCTGCTTGAAGAGGTCCTAGAGCCTGGAGCTCAAAGAGTAGGGTATGAAGGTGCTTTGTCTATATGTCTTGTTTCTTTTTATCGCCATCCGCTGTCTTTTATGCCGGGCTTTATCCTGGTCTTCAACCTCATGTCTTTCCCATAGCAGATAAGCATGTCAGCCCTATCTTTTTAAAGAATCCTACCTGTATGTCTCCTCATGGAACTCAGCACCCCCCTCGGAAGTATTGTTGGGAAAATAATGAACTTGAGTCTAATCAACCCTTTATATCGAAGCACCACTTTATAGGATGTAGAGGAATAAAATGAACAGTGATGGATACTTCAAGAGTGCAGTCAGGGAAACAAAGCAAAACAAAAAACAAAAACACCCGTAGAGAGTAAATGGCCAAGTGGATAAAAGACAACCGTGCAAGGGGACCTGTAGATTAAAAGCGACCGCAGAAACCCGTCAGCCAGTTACAATGTGTGGGTCTTACTTGGATCCTGATTTAAACAAACTGAAAAGAAAATGAGGCGCTTGTGGGAAGTTGTCATTAACTAGATATTTAATGATTTTAAGGATGCTTGTTTTTGTTACTCTTTAGATGAGACAACGGTGACATGGTTATGTTTTTTTCAGTGTGGTCCTTTAGAGATAGGTACTGATATTTAGGAGTGGAATGTTATGAATTGGTGCGACTGAAATGAAATAAGTTGGTCATTGTTGATAAGTGAAATGAGTTGATAACTTTGAAGTTCAGGCATAGGTACAAGGGACTACATTAGACAGTTCTCTCTACTTTAAATATGTTTGAAATTTTATATAAAACGACAACAAATCAAAACTCTCCTCGGAAACCCAGCCCTGTCTGTATACTGCCTGTTATTTCACATACATTTCTGTAGAGCAGGGATGGGGAACCTTTTTTGCTGCCAAAGGCCATACAAAATCATCAACTTAAAAATTAGCCTGTTATATTTGGTCAAACATTTAATTAACTCCTAATGCCTGGCAGGGCCAGACCAAATGACATGGCGGGGCCGGACATTCCCCACCTGCTGTAGAGGCTCTAATTCTCCTAAACAACTCATACAGTTTTTCTTCTGTGCCCTATTTCATCTCTGTCTTCTGCCTAAGCCTTCTTCTCTTCTTACCCCGTGAGTTCATAGACAAGCTTCAAAGGATGGATAATTCCCCTGAAATCAACACTTTGTCTAGATGTGCAGCTACACATTTTTTTTTAGGGGCTTGGCTCATCACATTCTTCAGACTTTCAAGGGTCCATGATTCAAGAAGGTTAAGAACCTCCTCATTGCACACCCTTCTGAACAACCACATTTGTAGCTTGTCCTGCCTGCTTGTTTGGTCTCTCATATCTGATCTCTGGTTCCCAATTCTGTCCTGTGCTTTCGCCCTGCCCATTCATTGTTGGTTCTGTATCTCCACTAACACCTCAAGGATGGTTTTACCATTGACCCAGTGCTCATCATGCTCGATACCTTTGATTAGCCTAGACTCACTTTCTTCCTCATCTCAACACCAACTTCTAAATGGCCAACGGATTCTCATCATTTTTCCCGCTAAACGATATCCTTTGTGTCCTGGTCTTTGTGGTACAGTGTCTTCACGTGGAGGCTCCCCACCTCTCACCTGGCTGCTGGACTGGCCCCATAAACCGTCTTCCCAATTCCTTGCCGGTAGACCAATCCCTTCTGTTTCCAGAAATGACGTTGCTAACATAGGAGTTCCTGCCGACATCAGTGGCTCACAAGGTCTTAGCAGGCCCCTGTCTATCTAAGCAGTCTCATTTCCTGACACCCCCTCCTCGGACCTGTTTAGAGCTTGACATATTTGTCAACGCTCCTGGGCGTTGCGTATAAATTCATTCCACCTGCAAGTCACCACCTAGCCTGCCCTTCTTGCCCGCGTGTGGAGCGCCACCTTACCTTTCAGGTCTTGGGGTGGCCCTTCTCTCAGAGGCTTCCCTGATGGTCCCTCTGAGCACCTGGGACTTCCTCTACAGTGCTCCTTCCGCCATCTGCAGGTACGGCCATTCAGAGTCGTCATTTTCATTGCTTTATGATTAGTCACAGGGCTATAAGCCAACCTGTCAGTACCTTCAGAGTATCTTTGAGACTGTCCAGCTCTTGCCCAGGACTGAGGGCGTGAGTGTTTCATAAGTGGTTGCTGAATGCGCCCCGACCTGGGCCTCCAGAGACTCTCCGTCATGCAGGCTCCACCTTGAGCTGTTACAAGCAGATAGGTAGTGGCAGGGAGACCACCACAGGGCTCCTTTTTCTCGCGGATCTCATTTCTCATTTCCTTAGGAGAGGAGAGGTGCTCCTTCGCAGGATATGCTGGGCTCAGTGAGAAGGAGCCCTGTGAGCCCAGCGCCCCCTCCAGGCAGGGAGCTATTTGCTGCCCTCTCCGGGACTCCCCCAGCCCCCAGTTGTTCGTTGGTAAGTGTCTACCCAGCTCACCTATAGCACTAGACCAAGGAAGGGGGTTAATGGCAGATTATGTTGTCTGCCCGATAAAATGTGCATTTTATTTATTTTATTTATGTTTTAATATATTTTATTGATTTTTTACAGAGAGGAGGGGAGAGAGAGAGAGAGTTAGAAACATCGATGAGAGAGAAACATCGATCAGTTGCCTCCTGCATACTCCCTACTGAGGATGTGCCCACAACCAAGGTACATGCCCTTGACTGAAATCAAACCTGAGACCCTTCAGCCTCAGGCTGATGCTGTATCCACTGAGCCAAACCAGTTAGGGCAAATACGTGCCTTTTAGTGGATGTCAGCAATGCCTTCATGCAGAGAATGAGACATTTGTGAGTTTCATGGTGACAGTAGCAGAGGTGATAGTCCCAGAGAGGTACCTGCCTTATAGGTTGTGGCTTGTCCAAAAAGTGCACTGACACACACACACACACACACACACACACACAAGCTCACACACAGAGTGTGGTGAAAGTTATTAAAATAAACATATAGCCAAATTGCCTGCCTTTTGCTTTAACTTTCCTGTACTGTTATGTCCACATCAATATCAAACTTAATTAAATTTTATCTGGATGAGAGGCTTTATAAAGGTCAGGGAGAAAAACTAACTCATTTTTTGTGCTAATGAGTTCTTTTGTAAAAATCAGAAATGTGAATGGAGGGGGAAAAGTTTCAGCTTCCCTCTGAATTCATCAGTATAAAAAATGCTTATTAAAGCTGTGATTTAAAAAATGAATCATGTAAAAATAATTGCCTTTTCTTTTTAACACTTTATAGTTTTACCCAATTTTGAGAGATTGGTTTCAATCCCAGTCTGCCCATCAATAATTGTAATATTCTGCTCTGTGACTCTGAAGAATTCCACACACACACACACACACACACACACACACACATGCACTCACATTCACACACAGTTCTTTAATACTTAGGCAAGGTTGCTTAGCATGCTGAAAAACAAATGACTTACAAGTTTCCCCAAATCAGTATCTCCTACACGGGTGGCCTCTTCAAGTTCACAGAAAGGGCATTAGTGAATCGTAAGCATCTGAAAGCTGAACTTTTCCATGTTTATAAATTTAATGAGCAAATGTTCCATTAGGTGATTACATCCTTTATAAATAATTTTGTTTTGAGAAATAAATATTAATGTTAGTTTGTTACTGGAGACGAATAAAAGCACTAATCCCTCCCCAAGTGATCTTTTGCTTTGCCTTTAACACTGAAATCAAAAGTTGCAGCCAAAGCCAAGGACTTAAATGAAATTTCCCTGGGTAGTGTACGGAGTGCTTCTTAAACTGCTCCTAGACACGTGTCTGTGCAAGGCAGTCGTCTTCCTGATGAAAGTGTTCTAGAATGCTTCTTGGAAGGAGCTCATTTCTTGTTGATAAAACAAGAGGCCTGGTTGGCGGGAGTGATGGTATCCCCGCCATGTCTCCTCTCAAGGGCTTATTCTCTGGAAGAGAGTTTCGGGTAGAGTCCCCCAAAGCCTGGACAAAGCGAAATTCCTCTTCTTTGCAAGTGTGAGGGTGAGACCAGCTTTTATCCGTCTGAAGGAAATCACCTTTCTCATCTCGCTAGTGGAGTCGCCATCAGACACGGGCCATCGAATAATACTGTGTTTGTCAGAAACAGCAAAACAAAGGGTTGTCCCCAAAGCAAGCTCTGTGTTTCCCTGCTTGTGAAATCAGGCCGTATTTGCCTCACATAATGCAGCCTGCCCCCAGCATGGCCCATTGGCAAGAGGGGCCTGTAACCACCATGTGCATTGTTTGCTCTTGGGAAGGCCGTGATTTGTATACCTTTCCATGACATGTCTGTGTGGCTAATGGCTCAGAAAACACTTTGGTCTGCCCTTCTATAGCTACCAGGGGTCCTCAAACTACGGCGTGTGGGCCACATGCGGCCCGCCGAGGACATTTATCCGGCCCGCCGGGTGTTTTTGCCGCCTTGTTTTTTTTTTACTTCAAAATAAGATATGTGCAGTGTGCATAGGAATTTGTTCATAGTTTGTTTGTTTTTTAAACTATAGTCCAGCCCTCCAATGGTCTGAGGGACAGTGAACTGGCCCCCTTTTAAAAAAGTTTGAGGACCCCTGGCTAAAGAACACAGAGCAGTGCTGTGAATCAGTTTGTTTATGTGTCACACCAGATGGATGAGATTATCCAGGTTGTATGGGGTAGCAGCGTAGTCTGTGTCTTGCTTATTTAACCTCCCTGCCTGAACCTTCTTGATCTCTCTCTCTCTCTCTCTCTCTCTCTCTCTCTCTATCTATCTATCTATCTATCTATCTATCTTTCTTGGGACGCAGCTTAGTTTGATTATAAACTGCTCTGTTTGAGGAGCCATTTTTAAGGCCTTAAAAAAATGTGGTAGCTTTGCCTCACTCCTATTGTTTGTGCCATAAAAGCTTTCCTTGGCCCCATGAGCAGAAGGCTTTTGGTCAGAAGAAAGCATAAGGCCCTTTGCTGGGAGGATCACTGTGCTCCAGGGGCCGATGATCTCTGTTCGGCCAGGGTTATTCCCCTCTGGAATGGTAAACAAGCTGGCTGACGGCACAGCCTGCTTCCAGAAAAATCTTGAAATGTCTCTAAGTGGTGAGCAGCACAGCCCACATCACTGTGGGGAGAGGAAGCCATGTTATAGCCAAGTTCACCTTGAAGAACCGAGCCCCGTTTCCTTCTGCGGGGCTTCCAGGGGCCCAGGGGAGGACTCTGAATTCACCGCCTTGACTTTTGCATCTGTGAAGCCCCAGGGAAATGCATCGCTGCCTTGGGTGCAGGTAGAGTAGAAAGCAGTGCTGCTGGCATTGTTTTTGCTTTGCTTTTGCAATTCTTTCTTTACTTCACAGAAACATTTTAAAATTTTGACTAATACAGGATTTAGCACCACTTTTTACTAGATCTGCCGTTCTGGTTCTCGGGACACTCGTGTTTCCTTTTCCTAAAGGAAATAACCCAGGGTCCACACTGGCCTGTGGTTTCAGTGTTTTGTCTTTTCATTCGTTTGCTGAACTTGCTGATGTTAGTATCCTCTCTTGTTCCAGAGCCTTGACTTGGCTTGACTCTGCTTCCTATGCTGGTTTTTCATCTCCGAGGAAAGCTCCACCAAAACTGGTTCTTCATTAGGTTGTTTGTTTATAATTGACGTGTTTGACTTGTCCTTCAAGAAATGGCTGTGAGTTTTCATCTGTGAAACTTTGGGGATTAAGCGACAGTGAGTGCCAGATACTTTCTAGCTTCTTAATAGTTCCAGCAAACTCATCAAGACTCTCGTTCTCGCTCTCGCTCTCTCTCTTCCCCCCCCCTCTGTAATTGAACCTAGTTCTTACTTGCTGTGATTTGTCAGGTTGATGCCTGATCTCTTTTCATTGCTTTTTGCTTAAATTTAACTTCTTCTTTAATGAACCAAATTAAGTAATTTCCTTCTTGTAGCTAACACCTCAAGGCAATACGAAGTTTACTTTTGAAATAGAAACTTGATGGTCTTCAGTGACACGTTTTTATTCTTTCACAGTAAAGGTATTCCCATTCTTCCCCTTTGGAAACAATGACGATAGTACAAGTCCCAGATTTGAATTTTTTTCATGTTAAAATTATCCAAGTGTCAACTCAAACCCTACCTTCTGCACAGTCTTCCCTGAGTCCATCAGGCATGCTGTGTGACTTTCTCTCCTCTACTTGGTTTTATGCTAGCTCTGTGCAATTTCTTATTTGCTCATCTTTTACCTCCTGCCAATCACTCCATACTTTCATCTATATATTTGTGTATGGCCAGCTGTGCCTAGGCTAGCTAGCGCTGGCCCACAGAAGAGTAAACGGGGAATGGTTTGAGCATTTGGGGGGAAGCTTCCTGGGCAAGGTGATGGCGATCATTTGGTTGACATTATCTCTTGCCTTCTAAGTACGATATCACTGTTGCCAATATTTTAGAGTTGTAAACAAACATTCCATAAGAAGATGGTGTTGCTGCAGAAGTAGCAAACTGTGAAGATATTTAAAGAATATCCTGAACTTAATTCCTACTCATAGGAAAGAACCTGTTGGGGACATAGACGCGATTAGAATTGCATCTGCCATCTCGAAGGGAAAATAGGTATAGTCAACAAATACTCACTGAGCAAAGATGGACAGAACTGTTTGCCTGCTCCCAAGGTACTTATACTCTACTGATGCAGAGACTGACACCAATTAGACCGTGAGGAGCTCTGCAGTGGAAGCGCAAGGAGGATGCTGTGGGAACCCAAAGAGAACAGCATGGATCCCAGCTGAAGGGAGTAGAGGCTAACCGGTTGGATAGAAGTATTTTTTGCAAAGTTTTTATCTCTCTTGTCCCCTAAAGTGTAGTGAACCCAACACAGGCCATCGGACCTCTTTGTGGTCACTCACGTGAACGTTGGTTTTGGGGCTGAAAGCCGCTGTCACTCACTCACTGCATTTCCCGGACTCTTCTCACTCTTGCATCCGCTCACCATTCCTCTGTGCCTCTTGGATGGGTATCTTGCCAGCTTTCAGTGAGCTTGCTTCCCACATTCTCAATCTGATTTGCTGTGGGCTATAACATACATGAAGGAAAGTTGTGATTGCATCAGCTTTGATTATCCTGAGGCTTTTGTATGGGAGTCGAGCTTAGCATAAAGATCATTTAGGCAATAATAGCCATTTTTAAAAATATTTTTTTTTATTGATTTCAGAGAGGTATGAAGAGGGAGAAAGAAATAGAAACACCAACGATGAGAGAGAAACATTGATCGGCTACCTCCTGCATGTCCCGCACCGGGTATTGAGCCCGCAACCCGCACATATGCCCTGACCTGAAATCGAACCTTGACCCCCTGGTGCATAGGCTGATGCTCAACCACTGAGCAACACCATCCAGGCAATAATAGCCACTTTTATCATTTTAAGGTATATGCACTTCCTGATGCTTATTCACTTATTTATAAGATGGCTACCTTCTGTTAAGTGTCCAGTCAGTGCTTGGTTTGTGGCAGCTACTTTGTACACTTTGCTTCAAATGCTCAGAAATGTCCTACAATGTAGATGGTATCAGACCCATTTTATAGAAGTGGAAACTGAAGTTAAAGAGATTAATCAATGTTCCCCAGGCCTTATAGCTGGTAAATACAGAGTCTGAGTCTTCCCCAATCTGTTTGGCTCCAAAGCTTAGGTTCTTTTAATTGTCCTGTTCTGCCTCTGTAGGTGGTGTCAAGTGCCCTATGCTTTGTATGGGGGCTGAATGCTGAGGGGACTCTGGCCCTGCCCTCTGGGAGCTTTGGGTCTGGAGACCAGGTATTTGATCCCAGTAGAGGAAGTAACGCTATTTTGTGGTCTATGGTATAGATTGTTATAGGTGTTTGCCCTTTTGCCCATCTTCTGCTAGTATTTGCTTTTCTTAGAGAGTTTAACCAAAGAATGATGGGGGGAAAGGTTTGTCATAATCTCCTAGGCATTCATTCATCTGTGCCTGGTCGGTCCCACTGGGAAATCAAGTAAAAGGAATCTTCTCTCAAGGAGCTAAAATATATACTGCTAGATCTAGACTATTTGAAGCAATGAAAAACCATATATTATGCTTGGCTCTTGTGTACTGAATAGTAAGTGGGTATGGTTTTGACTTGGCTGTAATTTGAAGTAATACTCCAAAAGTATTTCAGTTTAACATCTTCATTTATTTACACCAACGCTGGCTTTTACAACAATCTGGCTTTTGCAAGTTATCACAAGAGATCGGAAATATTCTCACAACAAAGTTAATTTTCATTCATTTCTAAATATATGCCATGAAAAGAATTACACTGAGACAGACTTAGAGTTTAAGGGGCATTAAAATTTGCTTCAGGAAACAAAATGAGGATGGAATGTTGGAACTTCAAAAAGACTGAGAAATTAACTTGCATAAATGAGTTTGTGGCAAATTTAAACAAATAGGAATTGGAGTAGTTTTTGTATTTCTAGCCAGTTTCTCTGTTTTAGAGGTAATTCTATCAAAGGCCTTCCCATTCTTTGAGTAAAGCTAAGCATATGCTTTCTTTAAAAAAGCAATAACCACAAAACAGAGTATCTTAGTAGTAATTATATTTACTTAAACATTATCTCACTGCCTTCTATGGAGGTCACCTTGTATTGTTTGTTATGAAGTACTTTTGCTCCTGAATCTTGATTCCTTTCTTGGAAATGTTAATATGACAGAGATTTTTTCCAGGGCCCTACCTTATCATGTCAGTTTCTACCAGTACCATCTTCACTAACACAGAAGATTAGCGAGTGGTCTGGGAAGTAATTTATTTAGTAAATAGCTTGATATCCAAGAAGTTCATTACTCTGACAGAATGGGCTGTATTTTTTCCAACACACAAGTTGTTCCTGGGGAAGGGGAAGGGTAAATCAGACACTTTGAAGGTTTGCCTAGACCCCTGTAGGCCAAAAGAGTGCCAAGTGTTACATCTGTACCCATAGGATGGCTGTCAGGTAGAAAAGTGCCTAATTTGGCCATGTGGGGTAGTAAAAGAACCGGCAGGCAGCTTTCCTTGTTTATTCTCCGGCGACTGAGTGTCTTTCCTTTCTTATTAAACATTTTATTACTCTTTGTGGTACTATCAGTTAAGATCCCAAAGCCACCCTGGCCAGTATCCTTTGAGTAGCACCTTCTTCATTTTCAAGATTTGTCGTATTTGGCAAACATGTATTGAACACCTTCTACGCATCAGTCACTTTGCTAGGAGTTGGGGATGAAGTTTTTTGTGTGTTTTGTTGTTGTTTTTATTCTTTTTAATTTATTTTATTGATTTTTTACAGAGAAGAAGGGAGATGGATAGAGAGTTAGAAACATCAATGAGCGAGAAACATCGATCAGTTGCCTCCTGCACACCCCCCACTGGGGATGTGCCCGCAACCAAGGTACATGCCCTTGACCAGAATCGAACCTGGGACCCTTGAGTCCACAGGCCGATGCTCTATCCACTGAGCCAAACCAGTCAGGGCTGTTGTTGTTTTTAAAAGAAATGAATAGGTGAGTCCCTGCAGTTGTCACTCAGGGTCTAGTTCTGGAGACAGACATGTAGGCAGGCTGGGAGGATGCATTGTGGGGAAAGAGGGGGTGGTGGTGAGGATCCCAAAAGGCCTTCTGAAATTTTACATTCTGAGCAGTCTAGAGGTTGAGTTGACCTGCCGGGGAAAGCATTCATAAAAGCTTTTACACCCATTCCCTTCTCTTTGATTTTTATTTCAGTCTTCCTCTGGCTGCTTCCTGGTTCCTTGCACCTCCCACCCCAGCCGCTCAGCGTGTCTTTCCTTTACACCCCATTTCTCTCCTCGTCTTCTGTTGTTCTTCAGGACTTTTCCACAGGGGGACTCGCACGCAGCCCCTCCCACAACTAAGAAAGCCAAGCGAGCCAGCGCGCTGAGAGAAAAACACATTTCCTCTGTGCTGGATTGGAGACCATCGCTGCTTTTCTCTAGACGTCTTCGCCACAGATTTAATTCAAAATCCTGTAGGAAGGTGGTGCTAGAAATTGATTGATGGGGCGGAGGTACTAGCAAGAAGCAGGAGGAAGTCACTTGGTGAGTCCCCAAGCCCCAGCGCTCACTGTGCTCCTAGCAGCAGTTACACCATGGTCAGGAGAAACAGGACTCCTTTATAGATGTCTGCATCCCCAGTAAAAGGCAGCTTCAGTAGACATGCAACAGAAATTGAGTTGTGGGTGTGCCAGCAAGAGGCACTAAGGTCGGAGATGTTATAAATACCATTGTCTATGCTTTGATATTTCTATTGATTTTTATTGTTGTTGTTCAGTAAAATTGTATTACTCTCAAGCAAAGGAAATCAAAATGAGGTGACTACCTCCATTTCTGAAGGTGGCATTTCCCCTTCATCATCTCCTAGAGGCGCGCTCGATCTGATTAACTTTACTGGCCTCTAGAGTGGTGCTGTCGTTGTCCTCTAACTCCTCCAGTGAAGACGCTGGCAGATGACAGAGCCTGTGTGATGTGGGTGAGAGGCTCTGCATATGGGAAAGGTTGTGGAAACATCAGTTGTTTTTGTATCTGTGATGCCAGCGGGTGCCCTGAATTCGGTAGTTCTCCATCACTGTTTGACCTTGAGGACAGGTGACCTTCCTTGTCTTCAACTTGTCTCCATTTTTCTTGTCTTGTGTTTGTCTTCTCTGTAGAAGATGATGATGCTCACATGCCAACCATCATCTGAGCATCGCTGGTAGAGGTGGCATTTTTGTTGTCAGCACCTGTCCCACTCCCAGGACCCAGGAGCCACCCATGTGGTTCATTGTGTAACCAGGCATCTTGCTTAGGTCCTCAGAGCACTCAGCCAACCAGGATTTGAACTGACGTGTCTCTTATAAGCAGCATAGCAGTCCTTTTCATTTAATGAACTATGCTAGTGCTGGTGGACAGGCCTCCCTGATGCCTTATACACTCTTTGGTTATCTTGACAGAACGTTGTTGGTAGCTACCTTGTAATAAATGTGGGTGGTTGAGTTGGCAGGGAGAGGAGCACCATTGGGTACTTCGCATTGAATTCAATGGGTCCATGATTTTTTACCTTAAGCCACCTGATGTGGAGAGCTTTGGCAGGTTTGGGGCTCCATGTCCTAGGGCACTGCTACCCATAGATCCTCCTGATCATTGCCACTACCCAAAACATGTCTTGTTGGTGAGCCCATTTCCTGCACACCAAAACCAGAGCCACCAGCCAGGAGTCAGCTAATGTCTAAAAAATGATGCAAGTGTGGCTGCTGCACTTCCCTGTCTCAGAGATTGATGATCGTTGGCTGTTCTGCTGATGTCATTGTACATCTGGTTTTGGGGAGAGTCTAACAAGGAAGAGGACTAGTTAATCTAGCAAGAACCATTACGCCATGAATGATGAAGGGTATGCTCCTGTTTTATTCC
This sequence comes from Murina feae, assembly GCA_004026665.1. NCBI lineage: Eukaryota > Metazoa > Chordata > Mammalia > Chiroptera > Vespertilionidae > Murina > Murina feae. The sequence continues at coordinate 67,059 of PVJC01001282.1, forward strand.
TATTTGATTTGTTTGCTTCATCGAGGAAAACAAATGGTCGTGTCACCCTATAGAGAATTTCACTTTCTCTTTGACATACAAATAAACAGCCTCCCATGTTTCATTTATTTTTGCTACTGGTGGAAGTGTTCATTTAAAAAAACCCCTCACGTTACACTCTATATCATGACCTTCACTATGGGATAGGCAAAGGAAACCAATAAAAATATGTATATTTTTAAAGAAATGAAGGATCCTTCACTACAAATGCCCTCAGAAACCCAGGTCCATTAAAGCAAGATGGATGAAATGATGATAAAAACAAACTAACAGCGGGGAGGAGGAGATGAGCCTTGTCTTAAAATGAATCTTCATTGTATTTCCTGTAATATGTCCTGGAGGTGAGAATTCGACTTCCATTAATTCATTAAAGTAAAACATTAAAGTCTCCCTTTCCTTCCCTCTTGTCATCTTCATCTGGCAGAGCGTTCCCAGTAATGGGCACGTTGATTTGTTTCCACTAAAACCCTGTGTTCAGCTTCTGGCACATAAGACACGTGTGAGGTGTTAGTTGTTAGCAGGTGATAGATGCTGGCTAATTTGGATTTTCCCAGGGCTGAATCCTAATTGGCCACTTTATGGGCTCTGGTCCCTGGTAAGGTACACACTTCTTATTTATATTCCTTGACACTCAGGCTGTTGGAGCCCAGCAAAAAGGCTGCTGCTGTGTTTGTGACCTTCCCGTTGCTAGCCGGTATTCATTTGTAGTCAGCCAAGCCTGATTTGAGCAGTGGGTTTGCAGGCCCATGTCTTGGGGGGTATGTGGGTGTGTGGCAGTGGAGGGCAGAGATTTGGAGGTCTTGGCATTCTGTTGCTAGGTTACTGAACCCTGGATTTTTGAATCCTGAACACGCATTTGTGTTCCAGAATTGTATTTATGTTGAAAGCAGCTGCTGGGTATATTTTGGGGAGGAGCACGGTGAGATATAACAAAAATATAATGAAATAGCTAGAAACAGTACATCAAAAAATAATTATAAGGAAATGTTTATGGCAGACTAGGAAAACAAGATGGATCCTCTCTCTTCCTCGGTCTGTAACACTGGGAAGAAGCGTTTTGTTCACAGGCAAGGAGTTGTTGGGCAGCGTTTGTGGAGCCAGGATGGTAACTCAGTCATGAATTTGACCTTGTAATAAAAATTAAGTGATGCAATTGTGGATGCTGCAGCCACTCCTCCCC